>CAUYRT010023920.1:0-94444 GCA_963574885.1 Lepilemur ruficaudatus
TTTTTTTTTTTTTTTTTTTTTTTTTTTGAGACAGAGTCTCACTCTGTTGCCCAGGCTAGACTGAGTGCCGTGGCGTCAGCTTAGCTCACAGCAACCTCAAACTCCTGGGCTCAAGCAATCCTTCTGCCTCAGCCTCCCAAGTGGCTGGGACTACAGGCATGTGCCACCATGCCCGGCTAATTTTTTCTATATATTTTTAGTTGGCCTATTAATTTCTTTCTATTTTTAGTAGAGACGGGGTTGCGCTCTTGCTCAGGGTGGTTTCGAACTCCTGACCTTGAGCAATCCGCCCGCCTCGGCCTCCCAGAGAGCTAGGATTACAGGCGTGAGCCACAGCGCCCGGCCTAGATACGGATTTTTAACCTCATTTTGTCCTCACAACAACCCTGGAGGGTTTCAAATATGGTAATTTGGGCTCTCAGAGGTCAAATCATTGACCTCACTAGAAGAGGTGGCAGAGTGAGGACATCAATTCAGGATTTTTACCCTTACAGATGTCACACTGTGCCTCAGTCTCTCTTCATACCTGCCAACCACTCCCTTTCTCCTCACCTACCCAGAGTTGACCTACCCTTCAAGTCTAGTTCAGTGCTGTATCAATGGAGTAACTCCATCAATCCCATCCCTTCTTACTGCCCTTGGTGGAGTTCAGCACTACACAACTTAGCAACTATTCATTTAGTGACTTTGTATTCTTCTGTGGGTGTTGGTCCCTGAACTTTAGAGTCTGTTTTCCTAAGACAAGATCAATAGAAGCGTCTTTTGGATGTCAACACGGGATAGCACTTAGTACATTCTACCACTCAGCAGATGATCAATAAATACTTCCCAAATTTAAATAAGCAGCATGGAAGGCAGTGGGGCCATGTGAGGATGTGTGTATGTGTGCGAGTGAATGGCATTGTGTCGGCCAGCATTTGATGCAACACATAGAACCATCCTAGCTGAAAGGGATTGAATGTAGGGAATCGGGCACTCCTGTAATCACTGCATGGGCAGAAGTAAGAGGGTCAGCTTTAGACTATTGGTTTCAAGATCAAATCACTCTGACTGTGATCCATAGGTCAGGAAGCTGTTGTTACTAATGACACCATGCAATTGCCTCACACCTCTGAAACAGAGCCAGACACTGGGATGTGATACTGAGCCACCACAAACATCCACCTGTGACTGGCCTTGCTTCCAACAGCTACTGTACACGCAGATGACCTGTGCCTGCTCCTCTACTGCTGGTGCAAATCCAGCCTGGTGGTGGTCTCACTTGCATCTAGAGCCCTAGCTCTCAGGAATTATGGGAAGGTAGTTTGGGGCCTCTCCTCTCTTGCAATAGGGAGGAGAGCACAGCAAGGGGTGGAAAGGGATTCTGACTGCCAACAGCGTTCGTGACTATTTGCGTGGATGTAGAGCATCTATGTGCTGCCTCATTCAGAAATCACACTGCTGTAGCCGTGGCTAGATATCTAGGAGCATCGCAGGCTCAATGAGGTCAAGATAAATTCTTTTGCGGTATTTTTACATTGAGTATTTTTATTCTAGTTGGTGAAATGTAACGGTGGTCTTCAAGATCAGCCTTGAAGGGAAGCAGATGTTACAGAAAGACAATGTGTACCATGAGAGGGGTGTGTGGAGAGGAAAGACACCCAGCCTTCCTTCCCTTGGGGCCGGCATGGGTGCGATGGGGAGGGGTGGGGTGCAAGGTGTTTTTAGGTGTATGAACCTGGGTCTTTTGAGCACCAACTGCTCATTAAAGGCCCCCCTCTCAAGCCCTCTGCTACACACACACACATAAACACACACACACACACACACACACACACACACACACACACACCCACCCCTTCCATCTTGAGCCTTTCTTGATCAACAGTGCCCCCTACTGGTACTACACAAACATACCAGTTTTCTGTAGCTTAGCAACAATCTAGCTCTATTTGAACACAACTTATAGACGATGAGGGGAAAACAGAAAACTAAGCCAAGATAAGCGCATGTCGGAACTGGAGTGCATAAGCCATACCTCGCAGGAGCTAGCGCAGCCCTCACCTCTGCTCCTGAGGTGTCGGGCTAACTCCAGCCAGTCACGAGTTAGAACTGTAGTTCTCAACTGGTGGCTGTTCTGCTTCTCAAGGCACATTTGGCAATGTCTGGAGACATTTTTGATTGTCATGATGGGGAACGGGTGCTATGGGCATCTAGTGAGTAGAGACCAGGGATGCTGCCAAGCATCCTATAGTGCACAGAACAAGAAAGAAGTTTCCGGTCAAAAGTGTCAGTAATGCCACGGTTGAGAAATTTTGCCTTAGAAGAGGACAGTTTCCACTCCCATCTCCTCCCCCGGGGATGGTCCTCAGGATGTCGGGACCTCCTGCTTCACCAGGACTCAAAGCCCCCTACACGGACCACAGCTCTCATTAAACTTGAGATGCTGGGAGAGAGGCCAGAAGGAAAGGATAAAAACCCTCAAACCTCCTCACACACACTAGGGTAGCTATCATTAAAAAAGAAAACAAAAGCAAAACAAAACACAGAAAATAAGTGTTGGCAAGGATGTGGAAAAATTGAAGCCCTGGTGTATTATTGCTGGTGGGAGTGGAAAATGGTGCAGCCTCTGTGGACAACAGTGTGTCAGTTCCTCAAGACACTTAAACACGGAGTTACCATATGACCCAGCAACCCTGTATATACCCCAAGGAGCCGAAAGCAGGGTGTCAAACAGATACTTGTACGCCCGTGTTCACAGCAGCGTTATTCACATTAGCCGAAAGGTGGAAACCACCCAAATATCCATCCATAGATGAATGAATAAACAAAATGTGGTACATGCACACAGCGGAATATTATTCAGCCTCAGTTAAGTAATGAAATTCTGACCGTGCTACAGCATGGATGAACCTTGAAAACATGCTAAATGAAATAAGCCAATCACAAACGGACAAATGTTGTATGATTCCATTTCCATGAGGTACCTAGAATAGGCAAGTCCATAAAGACCCAAAGCAGAATGGGGTCGCCAGGGGGAATGGGGAGTTGGTGCTTAACGGTACGAGAGTTTCAATTCGAGAAGAGGAAATAGCTCCGGACAGTGATTACCCCGCACAACATTGTGAATGTACCGAATGCTGCTGAATCGCACATTTAGAAATGGCTAAAATGGTAAATTGCATGTTATATATGTTTTACCACAATAAAAAGAAATCCCACAAAGCCGAGATTCTCAGCTCTTTTAGACCAAACAGCAGCCAAGGTCCCCACGGGCCGCCGCCTGCCAAGGCGCTCTGACAGTGTCCCACGAAGGACCAAGATCGTGTTTGCCAGGACCATGTCAGGTCATGACAATTAGCGGAGGATTTGCCGCGCATGGCCTTGATTACCCCCGGCTCAGAGTGGATTTACTGGGACCGGTGACAGCAGGCAGCACATGCGGCCGCCTCTTTAGCTCACTTAAGACACCACTTAAAAGTCTGAAATGTTCTGTGTGGAGGGAGCTCCTCCGAAGCTCTTTCGGCGTCAGTTGCAGAGTCATTGGACCTGTCTTTCTGCGGGAAAGAAGATAAGAGAAAGGGGCTGGGGCTCGGAGGAGGAATAAGAAGGTCGCCAGGTCCTTCCAGCTGTCCCTGCTTCTTTGCCACGCCTAGAACCTGCCAGCTCTGCTTGAGTTCAGACAAAATGACTCACCTTAGTCCATTTCCGTGTGGCATCCCACCGTCCGTTTGTGTGCATGCGTGTGTGCACGTATGAGTCTGTTTATTTAACATTTTCCTCTAAGCTACTGATCTTGCCTTTCCGCCCTCTGCACGCTTACGCTTGTCTCCACTTGGAATGCTCAAAAGTCCCGGAAAAATTCCTTTGTCTTTCCTATGTACTCCGCTCACTCGCCTCCCCTCCTCCTGCTCATACCTAACTGACCTGCCTACTCTAACATTATCACCCCTGAGTATAATAGATTGCGTCTCCATCCTCACCTCTTTATTCAGTTTCCCCAGTTTCTATCCGTCTTTACACTCGCTGTAATTAATCAAATTGGGTAAAGAAAGCCAACTTAAAAACTATCTTCAAGAACTTTCGGCTTGCAATTCTAAATTCCCCCACCAGGTGGCGGTGACACGTTGAGCTCAGCCTTGGGTATTCCGGTTCCCACCGAGAACTAACCTCCCACAAGGTGTCAGGCGCTGCCCTGGAAGCCATGCCCACGAGATCTCATTTTATCCTGCAATGATCCTAGTATTACCATCCCCATTTTACAGATGAGAAGACTGAAACTCCGAGAGGCTAAATAACCCGCCCAAGATCACACCACTCATAAGAAGCTGAATTCGAGTTTTGAACCCAGATCTGGCTGCTTTAAAAACCCACATTGTATCCATTGAGCTTTGCTGGGGACTGGAGGGTTTCCTGAAATGCCCCCTTACTATATGCCAACTTTTCTTCTAGTTAAATGTGCCACACGGTTTGCCCTCCCCCAACCAAAGCCCTATCTTGCTACTGTCTGATCACACAGCTAGTCTTTGTGGGGTGGCTAGCCCTCACCCTGAGTCACCTCGTTAGAATGAACTATGAGGTGTGGTCCTCGTTGTCCGCCACGAATGACAAAGACACTCCTATTACTCAGGAAATTCCACAGCTTTAGAGGTTTCCTTCAAGGAGCTGGGGCAAAGTCCAGACCTCTGTTAGTGTGAAGTTAATTCTTTGCTATGTACATGTCTATGGCAAAATAGTCTCCTGGGACCGCTTGTTCTAACACTCCACATCGTCTCATAGACCAATGGCATAACACTCAGCATAGTTCAGAAAAATCCAGCACTGCTTATATGTTGATGAACTATGCTTATAGTCCAAAATAATGTGACCAAAGCATGAGAGTCTTTAGATCTGCCTCCAGCCAGGGGAAAATTTAGAATATTTAATGGGTTAGCTCTGATTTATGTCCTAGATGCAAACTTCCATTAGTATTTCTCTCAGCTAAGCTTTTGAGAGTTATTGTATAAGTTTACCTCTTATAACCGCTGGAGAACAGATATTGTATGTTCTTGCTAAGTGTCAAGACATGTGCCTTAAGGGTTGAACCAGCAGGGTAAGGGTGGTGTCCTCCAGCGAAGGAGGACGAGGACCTATGGGGACCCTCCTCACCTCAACCATATGCAAGCTTTGGAGTACCCCTGGCACTTAAATGGATTAAAAATGTTTCTCTCTCAAAAATCCATGGGTATATTTCAAATTAGCAGCATACTTACTGCCAACAGAACTTGCCGGCTTTACTTTTAAGTTGTAATACTTTGGCAATTATAGTTACTCAAAATTCTTTTAAGCTCTGGGAAACCTTAAAACTGTGAATGAAGTGTTGTATGTGTTGCTGTTTTTAAGTAGCAACCATCGAAATTGAATAAACTTTGATGGATCTCTGAAAGCGTCACTATGAAGGTGAAAAGAGGGAGATGTAATCACCATTGGATTCATTTCGTACAACTAACGGGGTCTATTTCCAGCTGGGTATGGTCATTATTTAAGTGGCACCTGTGAAGTAAAATAGAATCTTAAGTCTTCCAGCCGACTGAATGGACCCCCTCTTGGCCAAGGAGACCCCAGAAAACCTTTAAAGCTGAGGTGCCAGCCATATAGCCCTCAAAGTTTCTGCTCCTAGGACACCCTGGAACAAGCTGACAAATTCTGGCTTCAGGATGGAACCAGAGGAGCCAAAAGAGCAGCTATAGCATCAAGCATATAAATATGGACTATCATGTATCTATAAGGCGCTATGCAAGTGAAAAAAGCTCCAGGAACAGAGACCTCTGAGGCTGCCCATGTTAATTCCTGCAGTCAACACAAGATGTGCCACCCAGATAAAGGAAGGGCTTGAAGCCCAGCTTCGAGAAATGTGGTCAGCAGGCAACCTCTAATTGTCAGCCACTTCAGGGTTAGCCTCAGCTGTAGAGAGCCGCTGCCTTGATGGAGGTCACAACTTCCTGGAAGATCCTGCACCTGGTGACTGAGTGAGGCCCGGATACAAAGGCCTGCAAGTCTGGTGTACTACTGACTTCATTCCTCTCTCCTGAGTCACCCAGGCTGTGTAAGGCCAGGGAGGACTGAACTCTGACCTTTTTTTTCTCTTGTACAATTCCTTTCTAAGAGGCATGCTGAGTCATGCCTACAAATGATAAATTCTCATCAAATGGGTTTTTATTAACCCAGTATAATGTGGCTTACTTTCCAACCTGATTCCGGTGTAGCATTGTATAACAACTAGAAGACCGCCATATTTTAACTCAAGCATTCTACTGACTCCAAGCATTTAGACAAGCTTAACTCTTTCAACCAATTGCCAACTAAAGAACCTCTAAAACCCATCTATGCCCATTGATTCATAAAGTGGATTAACAAAAGGTGGTATTTGTACACCATGGAATACTACTCAGCCATGAAGAAGGGTGACTTAATGCCTTTTGCAAGAATCTGGATGGAACTGGAGACCATTATCCTAAGTGCATCATCTAAAGAATGGAAAAACAAAGACTACATGTAGTCACTATTAAATTGGAACTAACTGATATCACTCATGTGCATAGAGGGAAGTAAAACTCAACAGAAATCAAGTAGGGGGTAGCGGGGAGGATGGGATGGGCAAAAACCTAACGGGTACAATGAACACTATATGGGTGACGGGCACACTTATAACCATGACCCAAGCATTATAAAAGCTATCCATGTAACCAAAATGATTTGTAGTCCTGTGATACTTTGAAAAAAAAAAAACACATCTATGTCTTGTAGGACCCCACTTAAAATATTTCACCTTTTTCAGACCTAATCAATATCTATCTTCCAAGTATTGGTTTATGGTTTCACCCGTAATTCCTGTTTTCATAAATGGATAAAACCAAATGGTGACCTTACCTCCATGGGCTCACTTTCTCAAGACTTCCTAAGATCATGTTCTCTGGGCCCCAGTCACATAACACATATTCAGCTCAGAATAAACCTCTTTAAATTATTTTACAGAGTTATCAGTTTTTTTCTGTTAACACCAGCATTACAGTTCAGCTTTTTTCTCTGCCCAGTCCTCCTCCTTCTTTTTACATGTCTTCATCACTAACAAACATTTGAACCCTAGACTCTATCTCAGCATCTGCTTCCAGAGAATCCAGCCTCAGTGGTCCCACTCCCCACAGCCCGCAACTTAGAGGAATCCTGAAATGCCACCTCCCCTTGATAGCATTCTTGGGTGCATGAGATTGTTACTGCTGAGGTGTGCAGAGAATGCAGACTTGAATCAATCACACAACAGAAGCCCTTTTAGATAGTCCAGGTTTGGGCACCATCCCCGACTTCTTGTGGATGGATCTGGATATGGGGGACAAAAGGCCACAGATCTGAGTATTTTAAATTATTCTTTGTCATTTAGAAGAACTTCATTGCAGATGGAAAATGGGGCTCACTACCTGAGGAAAGGGATGATCCACAGTGATTCCTTACATCAAAATGACCAGGTAATGGAACTCAACCTAATACTCCCTCCAGGGCTGCCTTACAGTGGGCAGAGAGAAGGGCTCACCAAACTCTGGTAGAGAGGATCTAGGAACACTCTAAGTGGACTGGTCTAGCAAATTTCACAAACGCTATTTGAAAAGAGTGTTGATTATATATATTTGAAGGGGGTCACAGTATTTGTGTGACCAGGAAAATATTTGAGATTTATAAAAGAGTGAAAATGTTGGTACAGGGAGTAAAACATTAAGGGTCTCGTCATCAGTTGATATTCTAACCTTCTTTCTCTACCTACTGACATGAATATTGAATTATTGTGGAGGGACTGAACTATTCCTGGATTTAGTCAGGAGACTGAGATCAAAGATTCTGCTCTGGGTCATTTCAGAGGCTCACAGCAATTTATCTGAGTCCAATTTAGCATTTATTTCATTTTGCCTTGACTTGTAATTTGTTATTTATATATTTTTTTCCTCCATAAGGCCATAAAGTCCTTGAGGATAGAGATGTTTTGACTTATTATGACACCTCACTCCTCCAAACCCTACTCCATGCCTAGTGCTTTGTGCCCACTAGGTTTGCAATAATTAGAGGAAAAGATAATAAAGAACAAAGAAAAGTGATGGAATAGTGAAGACTCAGGTTATAGGAAAGTACATTGCAACTGTGCTATATGCTGAAGCCTGGAACAAGTGACATGAAGTTCTACCAAAGGAGCTGTAGCCATCCAGTTAAGCAAATCTCTACAATGCCAACATTACTTAGCAGGGTATTTAAATCTTTCAACAGGTCTGAAGATGATCCTGCCATAAGTTCATTTGAAACCACAAGAAGAACCTTCTCAGCTTATCTACTGAGTTCACATGGTCCAAAGTGTTCCTGGGACACCTGGCATGTTCTGTGGTCCTGGTAGAGAGAGAAGGGGCTGGGAAGGTGGGTATATTGTAGGCAAATGTCCACGTGTTTTCCCAACTCCGACTTCCTCTGGTCAGTGGGATGTGTATGCACGTCCAGGTACCCAGAGACCAGAGGCTCCTCTGGTCCCTTCCTTTGGCCTTTCTAGCTACCAATATCCTCCTGTCCCTTTTTGGCTACCAAGTATTCTAGGGCAGAGGTAATTCCATTACTTTTTAAAGCAATGGGTGTGTTAACTAAAAATCATGAGATCTATGAATTTGGAAAGGAGAACTTTATTTCTTATCATTGGTTGCAATCTGCAGACTGGAAAATAGGGTCTTCCACTGAGACCAAAAGCAGGTAGTTTGCCCGGGCAAGAGTAGGATAAGAGTTTTATGCTAAGTGGGTTGGCTAAATATACATATTTAATAGAGTACAACAGATTACAAGAGGATCATGAATATTCATTGGGGGTCACTCACATTCATGGTATGCAAACGTACATGTTATGTAAGTCCTATGTTCACTTTGGAGTGGAGACTTAACATTAAAGTGCAGTAAAATTAAGCTCTGTATGTCTAAAGGTAAAGCAGAAAACATGAAGGAACTTCATTTGAAGCCTCCATAATCTGGCCAGAACCAGCCCATGATCGGCGGTCATTTATCAGGAAGGAACGCATTGTGAAGCCGGTCAGTTGTCATGTCCAAAGAGCAAAAGGGGAGGGGAGTCTGGCTGCAGTGTCAGATGCTTGGTTGAAGTCAGGGAGGAGGGAGTCTTCCTTTCTTTGTTTTCCCAAGGCTGGTTTCCGTTTATTAGGAAAGAGATCTGGTATTCGTTAGTAAGGAAGGGAGTGTACTGAGGTGTGACCAACGGGGAATGGCCAGTCATGGCTGGGAAACTTAGTTATGTAAAGTTTTCCTGGAGTCTCCTTGGTCAAAAGGGGTCCATTCAGTTAGTTGGGGAGCTAAGGATTTTGTTTTATTTCTACAGGTGCATCTAAATTCCAAGCTACTCTTTCCCCATTAATGTAAAAATACATATATTTTATTAGTTACACAAGTTATTTGAGAAAAGAGCACATTTTTATATAAATCATTCCAGACATCTTTTAATACATATATTTAAAACAATATGTTAATATTGTTTTATTTTAGAAAAATATACTTTTTACTTAATACATTTAAATCAACTGTCCATGTCAATAGATATACCTTGCCATCTTTTTTTATGCCCACAGATAATTCTACCCTTTGGATATAACATAATTTGCTTAGCAAACCTTATTGCTGGCATTTAGATCACTTCCAATTTTTTACTATTGGTTCAGCCATTGCTGAAAACTGTTGCTAATAGCCTAGAGGAGAAATAATAATATTTTCATGGTTCACAGTTTGTGAAACACTTTCACATATATTGTATCATCAAATCCTTCTAACCACCAGAGGTGGTACATATTTTCAGAAAATAGAGGCTTAGGAATGTTGTAACCTGCCCAAGCTGGGTGGGAAAAGTGTGTTTCATAACCAGCATTTTTAACTCTAAGAAGCCTAACTTAAACAGAACAAAATGACAACATGGATGCAAAGATAATTTGATTAAAAATTAATATCTTTGCATATTAGCAATTTTAGCCCATCATGGGGCTATTTTGTAATCTTTATTGCATTTTTATGGAAATCTGTCAAATTTCTGAGTTCTTTGGAGGCACTTTCAACTCTTTTACCCTTTACCAACCATGATTCCTGGTCTGCCTTATTTGTAGTTGGAAAATATTGAAACAAACAAAATATCCAGTCATGGAGGATGTGCTGGATCAACCTAAATATCTTGGCTTCTGTGCGAGAATGTGGAGAAATTCCCTCTCTTCTCTGTTCAGAGTGAACACTATGGAATATGAGCTCCCGAGAAGTGCTGGTCTCAGCCTCCAGCCTCACTCATCCAGGCTGGGGCAGGGGTCCATGAGCCACATGACCATGACAGTGACAGAGCCCCAGCTCTGTCAAATGCCCCCTCTGGACAAATGCCCCCTCCTCATTGGTTGATGCGGTACCAGCCACCTGGTGGTTGAATCACTGACACCAAATATTAAGTGCCACATGGTGATGTGCTTAATAAAAAATTAAGTTGTAAAATGACAAAAACATCCATCTCCTTCCCTTTACTAACTTCAGCTGTAGACCAAGGCAATCTTTTTTATTCTAAGTAAGATTTTAATATATTTTTTCTTCTCTCCTCTCCCCACCCTACTGCATGTGTGCGTTGCACATACATGCAGGTGTGCACACACATTTGTGAGCCCCAGTCATCACTTGACAAAAAGGATTTAAAATGAAGGGAGAGTAGAGAAAAAGAAACAATCTAGCTGGAGAGATGTGCCTCCAAATCTCAGGGGTACTGGCTAATGTTAGTGTAGCTTGGAGACGGCCTAATCATTTAACGAGATACAGAGAAGAGAAAGAAGCATTTGATATTCTAAAAAACCACAACTCAGTGAATGCAAATGTGCCCTATTCAGAAAACCAAATTAAAGGAACTACTGGGAATTCTCTGCATAGTTAAGCAGAATAATTTTTCCCCCTTTAAGGCCATGTTTACCCTTCAGAAATCACATACCCTTAAGTGGGAAACCTAGAAACATCATTTTCAGGAAGGATGTGTTGCATTAGCCAGGCCCTGTCCTTCAATGGAAGAAACCTGAAATCAATCATTGCCCTGGACAGCCCTGCCATGCACTCCAGCTGCAAAGACAGAAAACAGGCTCCAGGGCCTGTATCTAACTCTGCTGCTAAATGACAGGTGTCTGGGCAGTCAGAGCCTTGCCCTTCCTCTAGCCTACAGCTGCACTGCAACGTGAAGACAGTTCAAGAGATTGTAGACAGAGGAAGCACCTTCCAAAGCAGAAGTCAGGTAACAGGCAAATGAACAGTCATGGGAGAGCTTGTGGCCCAGCTCTTGAAATTTGTCACTGGGTCAATTGCAAACATTTATTCAGGATGTATATTCTTTGCTCACATTGCTGGAGGGCCTTTTTTCCCAGTTGCTCTGTCTCTATCTCCAACTAGGCCATGTTAGTTTCAGGTAATGGAAATGCCCTCAGCCTAGCCCAAGCCAAAAGGGGATCGATCTGTGTCAGGATTCTGAGACCTCATAAGGAAAAAACCCAGAGTGGGCAGTGGTGCGTCTGCCCCACTCCGGGTCTCTGCCCCTATGTCTGTGACCCTCTCTGTCTCCCTCTCTGGGCCTGTGTCTCTTTCCACGTGGGTTTCTCGTCATGCTCTCTTCATGTCCTCCTCTCTGGCAGGAGACTCATTTCCACAGCTCCAAGGGGAATTGTCTTTAATACTGCTGCAATCGGCTGAGACTGATTCATCTCTAATTCTCAGTTCCAGATTCCTAGACGATAGAAACTTGAGAACAAAAAGAACACACTGCCTGCCTTTATAGGATGATAATTTAGTAGAGAGAAACACTTCCCAAAATAGGCACATAAATAGACAAATCACAAAGTGAGAGGCAGTGGTACACAAAAGTAGAGACTGCTGTGGAGGAGAATAATGGTGCAGGGGGATTATGAAGATTGGGGCTGTCCTCAGGGAGTGACACTTAGATAGAGCCATGAAAAGGAGTGGGAACTAGCCATTCATTGGGAAGGAGAAGAACATTCCAGGCCAGGGAATCACATGAATGAAGCCCTGGGGCAGGGAAGAGCTGAGCTTATTTAAGGACCTCATATAGGAAGCTACAAAAGAATTTTAAGCATGTGCATCATTCTGTTTGTTTGTTTTAAAATTCTGTCTACAGTGTGAACTAATAGAACTAGGTAGCAACAACAGAGGCAGGGAGACCAGTTAGGAGCCCATTTCAGGGGTGCAGAGGAGGAACTATGCTGGCTTATTGGTCCAAGGTTACAGGTCACAGCAGTGACCAGACCAAGGTTACTTGGGGGTTACAGCTCCCCAGGTTTCTGGTCTGAGCAACTAGGCACCTGCAAGTGCCAGCACCCAAGATGGGGAGCCCTGGAGCAGGAGCAGATGAGATGGGAGGGGACACTGTTCTGCTTTCAACACATTAGGCTTCAGCCTCCTCTGAGACATCAAAGTAGAGTTGAAGACCAGGAAATTGTAATATATGAGAATCTGATGTTCAGAAGAGAGGTCTGATTGAGGATGATTAATTTGAGAGCAATCGGGATAAAAAGCGTTGTTTTTTTTAAAATCATGTCCACCCAGGGAGAAGTGCAGAGTGAAGTGGTCACAGGGCCTAGGATTGAGCTGGGCAACTCCAACATTTAGAGCTGGCGCAGAGGAAAAGCAGCTAGGAAGTGTGAGAGGGAATGGCCGGAGAGGAAGAATGAAAACATGGCAAGCCAGTTGTCACATAGCAAGGAAGCAGGACGTAGGCAGCTGGAACAAGAGCTGCTGGGAGATTTGGTTGCTTAAACCAACACCAACCCCAACCCAAGGTCTGCTTGTGGAGGTGTGGGCTGGTCAGTGCCCTGGCAGGTGTCTACCAGACATAGCAAATGGTGGCACTATTCCTATTTTCTTGCCAATGTCTTTGTGTTTTACAACTATTCTGGGTAGGCTTTTTCCTCTAAACTCCAACTCTAAACTCCATATCTATCCATGTACCCACCCATCCACCCATCCACCCAAGTCCCAGATTGCCCACTAAAGTGCATGCCACGTGAGAATGCACCAGGAGGAGCCCTTGGTCCTCTTTCACTTTTCCTTTTCTTTCCCTACTGGTTTTTGCTTTCTGGCTCTGAAGGAATTGTGCAAGATTTGTACCATGTACATATAATGATATTCATTCTGGTATTTGGTCTTGGTAAAGCACCTCGGATCCCAGTTTAATTATGTTGAGTTAGTAGTAGCAATAATAGCAATAATAGTAACACCATGATTGGAGCAAATCTCCCTTTTAATGAAGAGAAGGAATATTTCTAGCTTCCAAATTACCCACACTGTGTTTTTGCACAGTCTAGATTGCCTCTAGCCTATTTAAGACCACCTTCCCTCAGTGAACTCAGTTCCTTTCAACATTCGCATTTTTTTTCAGCCTGTCAGCATGAAAAACTCTTATGTAGCAATGCCTTAAAGGTCAGTGTAGTACCGTCATAAAGACTGATGAGACTGTTTTCTCAAAAGACAAATCGATTGTGCTACCCTTGATGGTGAGCCTCATTGTCTTCTCGCAGCGGACACCCTGTCCTGGCTTCCCCAGTGCCCCTGCCCACGGCAGATTTCTCTCCTGACCTCTGCCACCATTGGAACCACAAGTTCTCCCTTTCTTGGGTAGGTCCCTTCTTCTTGCTACCAGCCGGACTTGGTTGTTACATATCATTTATCCATCCAGCTTTGGAAGGACAGCAGATTTCACATGAACTTCCCCACATAGATTCACATACTCCTGGATGAACCTCTGTGGCACAAATTATAAAATAAGGCATTACCAGTCCTTCCTCAAACCTTCGATTGTGTCAAAATCTACCTACCACCAGTCTCTTTTCTCTGTCCCTAGACTGTTTCAAAGTGACTTAATGGTTCTTTGACTCTGGGCCATCTGTGGCCCCTCAGTCTCTCTACTCTCTGCCACTTACTTGGTTCCAACAATGCTCAGTCCACCCCAGATTTTCATGACCTTCATGATAAAGGCCACCCTTTATCTTTCTTCAGGGCAGCCTGCCCCATAGCACTCAGATTTTTTTTAACATTCTCCTTCCTCTTAACCCTGAGCCAACTCCATCAGCAGATTGCCTCGCAACCATGTTGAAAGCGGCAGTGTACCATCACTGGATACACTTTAAAATAGACTAAGGACATAAATCCTTAGTCAACAGATAGACCCCATCAGCTTGTGTTTGCTGTGGCAGGTGATGAATTAGGGGGATTCACCTTCCAGCCAGCGAGGGTTGTTAACACTGCAAGGGCTCTGCTAAAAAAGAGTTTGCCAAGTGTCTTTCCCTGGGGTCTTTCAAAATGAAATGAACTTGCCTCAGATGATTCAGGGGGACAGATTAGATGACTTTTCAAAATTCCTTCCAGTGTTGAGTTTCTACTATTCATCTCTCCCCGACTCTGCCCTCCAATTGCAGGAACATGAGAGTTGTGCCGTGATGGACGGCACTCATCCTCCCAGCTTTGTGTTCTCTGTTGTTCTGAATTTATTGATGGGGTGAGGTGGACTTCTTGTAAATCCATCAAAAAGATATCTGAAGCATACCCTGGGGGTACAGATTGAATCTAAGAACCGGCTGTCCTTTTGTTTCTTTCCCTAAATACCAATTACACATCTGTTCCTACACTTGACCATGTCTTGGATTTGCTGATTTTCTTTGCTCATGTTCATCTTTCCAAGTTTTGAGAGAATGAGCCCTTCAAAGTCTCCCAAGACATCATTAATCCACGGAATTCTTCACTTGAGAGAGTAACTAGGAACCCAGAAGTGTGTTCCTATGAAGCCTCTGGAATTTAAAAGCTAAAGAGGATTGACCCTCATCCTCTCACTCAGTGCAGGTGCATTGCGTGGATTAACGTGGGGTGTGCCACTCAAGCCATTCACTTGCTCCACACACATTAGCACGCACCCACTAGGTGCTAAGCTCAGTGGCAGGGAGACTCCCAAAGCCATAGTGCTGATGGAATAGCAGTGAGCACAGCTACCTTTCAGAGACACAGCATACTCTATAACAAAGGAGCGAGAGAGTTTCAGGAAGGCAGGCGAAAGCCTGGATTCTGGAGCCAGACAGAACGAGGCTTCTACCCAACCCAGCTTCACTACTTCACAGCTGTGCGACTTTACACATTTCCAAACCCCCATTAAGCCTTGGTTTCTTTCTCTGTGAAATGGAGATAAATGTAAAGTTGTTGCAAAGGTTAAGTGAGCAAATGAATGTGAAACATTTGACCAGTGTCCAGAGTGTATTAAACATGTAATGACTACTCTCCGCCCCTCAATTTAGCCGGACGATTTTGTTGAAGGCATGTCTCAGTGCCTGGCTGCATTGAAAAAAAAATACCACAGTTTCTCCCACAGACAGCTTTGGAACCAACGTCTTGTCTGCAAGTGCCATAAGGAGGTGAAGAGACTGCATTGCACAGAAGAGAGCAAGCAGGGCTCCCCAACCATTCTTTCCTCCTCTCCCTGCCCCAAATCCCACTCCTCATGCAATGACCCCACCTCTCTCCACCTTTCACAAGTCCTTCCCGCCTCTTGTCCCAGCCACCTTGCTTCCCCACTCCTCCTCACTCCCAAAGCACCTCCAACACACCCCATCCCACCTTCCCACAACCAAGAAGCCTCCTATAGAAGCAGTCCTGAGTTTGCTTTTATGATGCCTTTGCATGATTTTTAAACCATGCATTTATCAGCATTTCTAAGGATTGTGGAGGCTCTTAGCTTGAGGGAAGTAATTTTTCCCACTTATATTTAGAAAAAAAAAATCTTGAGTTTAAGGGGAAAAAAATCTACAGGAGAATCTGAAAGGATGGAGGAGGAAGCAGGAGAAAGTGGAAAGCAAGGTTTTCCCCTTCTTTGCAAGAGATAATGAGCACTTGTCCTTCCAAAGCAGTAGGGAACAACTGCTCAGTAGATTCACCCTGGAAGGAAAGAAAGAACCCTAATTGCATGCACTTCAGTGGTTCAGAGTCTGTGGTTCTTTCCTCTTTACCATCACTCAAGAGTGAGAGCGGGGCTTTCTGCAGTAGTTCTGAGAATGCAATGGGGCACCCTGCACCTCCCTCCACCTGGGAACACAGAAGGACGCACACATCCCCTACCCAGGCAGAAAATGCAGAAACGCACTCCCAGGCCAGTCTGACTTCCCCCCAAATCACACGGCACCCCTGAAGAAGAACAAAGCGTTAAAGGACCTGGGTACAAAGCAAAGCTGGCGTGTGGTGTGGAGCTGCCCACAAAAGCTTCACATGGCTCCGGGTCTGATCTGGCCCATGTGAGAGCAGGGATCTGCAGGTGCAGTCAGCAGCAGCTCTCTGGTACGTCAGATGAGGCCTTTCCATTAACCTTGGCAGTGAGTATCATCGGACAGACTTTAAAGTGGACAGAGGGTAGGAGCCTGAAGTCAATTGAGTGTGCTCTGTATGCCAGGAGCCTGATGTCTGTCCTTTTACTGAATTCTCAGGGTGAGGTAGTGCTATTATTCTCTTTTTATAGATGAAGAACCTGAAGCTGAAGGTTTTAAAGACAATTGCTTACGTCTCAACAATCAAGAAGGAGCAGAGTCAGGATTTAAGGCCAGATTCATCTGATTCCAAAATATCTATTTTCCCATAACTCCATACATTCTTCCCCATCTTCAGGGTTTTATATTACAATTAAAGCCTCACTTACCTCATAGAAAAACTTTACACTTTTCTAAATTAAGGCTCGATAGAAATATACCCCCCAAATCATTTTCCATTGATAAGTTTGTGAGGTGATGGATAGGTTAATTAGCTTGATTTAATCCTTCCACAATGTAAACATATATCAAAACATCACATTGTACCCCATCAACACATACAATTATTATTTGTCCATAAAAAATTAAATTAAATTAAAAAATCATTTTCACAGGAAAAAAATCACATAAACCCAACTCAATTAAAATCATCCATCTATCCACTGCTCAAAAACCTGTGCACACTCTACGACTTTCGATCTCTGGCTTTATTTACTTCCTGGGCATATTCAGAATGGACAAATGACCATGACATCTGACATACAAGTCAAATATAATTTTCCTGCAAATGGAGGAGGAAATTCTCCTTTTGAGATTGCAGCGGTCTGAGTCTCACCTCTGCACAGGCTCAGAGCAGCTTGAGACCATTCACTGAGGCAGCCACGGTGCCCTAAATTCATACTGAATGATTGTGCACTCAAATGCTGTCATTCACCATTTCAGGAGCCAAAATAAATGTATCTGTATAACTTTTTTCACAAAATATAGAATCACAGCAAATGAACCTACTCCCTCTCTTCTAAAATACGTTGCCTAAATGTGCTCCTTTGTTCGCAGACTTAATGAACTCTCTTCACTGTCAGGTGAAGGACCAAAAAGAAAAAAAATCTTTGATTAAAAAGAAAGAAGAAGAGTCACTTAATCACTACCCTCCTAGTCTGAGAAGTCTGCATAGAGTATCTGACATGGGCTTTCTTTCAAGAAAAGGACTTCTTAACTGGCACTTGGCTTTCTTCTTTTTATATTTCTAATTTGACCTCCTCAAATGGCATCTGGGTCTGTAAAGAGACGGGAGGGGGAGTCTCAAAGAGAAGGAATAATTGGAAAATTATTTGACTTGAGGGAAGTCAATAGGCTGCAGAATATTTGTTCTTCTGTCATTTCTTCTGCAATTCACAGTCATAAGTAGGGCTAAGAAGGCTGGCTTTATTCCCTGAGCTGTTGGGCAGAGTAAAGCCATCTGCAAAAACAAAGCAAAGCAGCAACTCTGAATGTACAAGGCAATGTTCACTTTAGGGAGAGAAAAAAGCAACCTGAAGTGTTCTTTCTCTCCATCACACTGGCCTCAAAATATCTCTGGGGGTCTTTTGTCTGTGGCTGGTCCATTCTGGATTCTCCTTGGCCAAATGATCACCCCTGAACTCCCTGCTACTGAACAAACGTGGTTCCAGAGGCTCCCCACACAGTCATCAGCATGTCACGACCTCATTTCCCAGAATGTCGCATGTGGTTTAACTTCTCAAATTTCCTGCTCAAACTTTCTTGTGAGGCCTCCAGCCAAGGACTGCATCTGCCTCTTCCAGCTCCCTATCTTGCTGTCTGGCATATTGTTGACTCTGTATTAATCACAAAAATAAAAATGATGCTGACACCAGCCAATAAAGGAACTAAATGGGGAAACCTCTGAGTCCTCTTGATGCATCAGCAAATTGCAAGTTGAAGACAACCATTGAAAACTTAGGTTGGAAAACACATTAGCAGCCATATATATGGCCATTAAGAATCTTAACCAGATGGAAGGCAGAAAAAGCAGAGCAGCAAAGCGCCTCTTCCGCTCTCCCAGCTACTTGGAACAGCAAAACTCACAATCAGTTGAAGCATATATTGTGCAAACAGCCCATGCCAGAGACTTCAGGTACCTGTAATTAGAGGAAGAGGGGAGTTGGCCCAGATTTATAGATTTTCCTATAATGAGATCATTACTTTATACACTTATCCAATTCTGCGATGAAGAGTTTCTTTCTAATCCCATTATGACTTTCTACAAGTTCCTTCAATGTATAAGGCTAGGAGTTTATAGATATAAAACTTGGATTCTGCTAGGAGATGGCAAAGGACCAAAGAAAGCTCTGAGAATTCAGAAGCTCTGGATTTAAATCTGGTTCCTGCCATGTAAGTTTTCCTCAAGTTGTAATTTTGTGCCTCAGTTCCTCTCTGTAAATTGGATAGAAGAGCACTAGTGTATACCATAAGACTATTGAAAGGGTGAGAATTTTGAGAGATTAAAAACATCCTGCAGGCCGGGCACGGTGGCTCATGCCTGTAATCCTAGCACTCTAGGAGGCCGAGGCGGGAGGATCGCTCAAGGTCAGGAGTTCGAGACCAGCCTGAGCAAGAGTAAGACCCCCGTCTCTACTATAAATAGAAAGAAATTAATTGGCCAACTTAAAAAATATATATATATGTAAAAAATTAGCTGGGCATGGTGGCGCATACCTGTAGTCCCAGCTACTCGGGAGGCTGAGGCAGAAGGATTGCTTGAGCCCAGGAGTTCGAGGTTGCTGTGAGCTAGGCTGATGCCACGGCACTCTAGCCCGGGTAACAGAGTGACACTGTGTCTCAAAAAAAAATATGCTGCAAATATAAACTACACATGCAGTTTATAAGGTTTCTTAATTTGAGAAACCCAAGGTACATCAAAAAAATTCATTTTGTTAGTATTCACTGAGCATATGCTGTGAGTAGCCAGGAAGTGATGTAAGTGTGGTGATAAAGCAGTGAACAGACCAAGTCCCTGTCCTTAAGGAGCTTACACACAAGTTGGAGGGGACAGAAGAAAAACATTAACATAATATGAACATAATATAATAATCTGCGATATTGGTAAGTGTGAAAGTTGTCAGAATCAAAATGGAGTCACTAATGTTAAAAAAGCACTGACAAATAGAGCTGGGGAAGGCCATGAAGAAAGGGTCTTCATACTTACATGCCTGATAACAAAATTTATCACAAAAGACGACAAAACCCATAACCTCATACCCTTGCACACAGACTATTACAAACTTACACAATAAATATTTCTACAAGGACATCTGCCTCGCAATTGCCTGTCCCACCTTGGACTGGTGTCACCTTTGTTATTGATTTTTGTACCCAAGGACAATCATTTTAAAACAATTACATAATACTCCTCATTTTTTTCCTTTAAAAACCTTTGTCTGCCTTTACCTTCCTGAATACACACACAGTTTACTATGGCACACACATTTCCATTGCAGTGCTCTACTCCCAAATAAATATCTTTTCCTTTAGAGAGCTTCTCTCTGTTTGTCATTTAAGTTGGCATAGTATGCCTAAAAGAGTAGGGAGCTAGAGAGTGATGGGGGGGGGTGCTGCCATTTTGGGCCAGGAGACCAGGTACAATCTCTCTAACAAGTTGACATTTGAGCAGAATTTGAATGAAGTGAGGAAGTGAGATGTGGGTATTTGGGAAGGAGAGGGAACAGCAAAATGCAAAGGCTCACCCATCCCTCAGTATCATAATCAGAAAAGGGACAAAGATTTGCCTCCTCAAACAGAGATGGAGAATGCTGAGGCCCAGGGAAAGGGGAGACCTGGGCAAACCCTAAACTACTGCTTCCAATCCCTGAAATGGGAGTTCTGGTTTCCATTTGACATAAGAGACTGAGGTTCTGTTTGTCTGTTTTTTTCTTTTTCCACAGTCTGGACAGGGGCAGAGTAAAGATGTGGCGGGTCCGGCTGCAGTCCCACTGGACTGCAGTGCTCTGGTCTGAATGTTTTTGTCCCTCCAAAATTCACGTTGAAATCCTAATGCCCAAGGTGATGGTGTGAGGAGGTGGGGCCTTTTGGAGGTGAGTAGGTCATGAAGTAGAGCCCTCATGAATGAGATTAGTACCCTTTTAAAAAAGCCCCTGGGGAACTCCTTTGCCCTTCCTCCATGTGAGGACCCAGAGGGAAGGTGCTGTCTATGAATCAGTCTATGAACTGAATCTGCCCACACCTTGATTTTGGACTTTCCAGTCCCCAGAAATGCGAGAAATAAGTTTCTGTTGTTTATAAGCCACCTACTATATGGTATTTTGTGGTAGCAGCCTGAACAGACTAAGATAGTCAGCTAGTTGAAAACCCAAACTGTGTTAAAAGCTAAGCTAGAGCAGTTTTACACTGTTTTCTCAGACCCATATTTCTCTGACTGTGAAAATCCTTCTGCTTTTTTCTGTAAAATGGGGGTTGAATTGTGTGTGCCACTGAAAACGGCAGCAGGAAGCTCTGACAGTAGTCTTATTTGTACAAAGCAACACCATTCTCCACCTACACCATGCCTGTGAGTGGGCAGCAGGCAAAACAAAGCCAGGGCCTTGCACATTATACACAAAGTGCCCATTACCCTCTCACTAAATATTATATTTTGCAAAGGATCCAGCTAAATTACAATCCACTTTACAGTCTGAATATACCTCGTTGTAGCGTGTACATTATACTTAGCCATAAAATGTTTTAAGGTTTCTTGGGTAGGGAATAGGTATAAAATTACAGTCCATTATTATTATAAATTTCTTTTCATTACTCTTTGTTATGTTTCTTAGCCCTAACCAAAATAATTCTTACTCTGCTGACTGTTTACAACCTTCAGCTATAAGTGGATGGTCCCCGAGTTCCTCCCGATCATCATTTACTGAGCTCCAGCTATTCAGCTCTTTTAATCTTTCTTCATAAATCACGTTGTCCTTCTCCATCATTCTTGTTGCTTTTCCCCTAACACTCACCCCATTTGTCTGTACCTGGCTGGTAATTAGGTGCTCAGAGCTGAGTACAGCCTTCCAGGTGGGGTCTCAGCAGAGTCATCTGTTTCTCCAAGCGTTGCTTAGCAGATCCATTTCCATTTCCTCCCGGGCCCCACATTTCACTCCAGACAGAGCCAAGCCAAAGACAGCATAAAGGAGAACAACACCCAGTGTTACCCAGGCCCAGTAAATAGGTCCTAGGAGGAAGATACAGAGCTGGGCCGTGTTCCATTGAGGGCCCAGGAGCAGTCACAGGAAGAGAAGATATGAAGAGAGCAGGGAGTAATTTTCTCCTCCATCTTCAGTAACAGTGAGAGAACAGGTTTTATGCTGCAGTGGAAACACTTTGTCTTAAACGTTATAAAAAAAAAACCTGCATAGGGCTGAGCTTTCTAGGATTTCCTTCTTTCCAGAAGTCACCGGAAGCCTCCTCTACAGTGAGGTGACAGTCAAAGTGGAGCCTCCTATCCCACCAACATGCTGAGATCACAACCCAGAAACTTGCTCTTTCCTGCCCATGTTCCTGCCCCTCTGACATGCTCCTTCTCTTTCCCAAGTCACAGAAAGGGACGCTTTCCTAGCTATTCACCCACAGTGACCTGGAATGGATTCATTTTCTCCTCAGCGCGTTTATGGAAGAGAAAAAAACCCACATCAGCAGACAGTTTGTATGGATGGATTCATGTGAATCAGTCACCTCTCTGGCTATTCTGTTAGCTCAGTTTTTGCTCCTCTCATGTATCTACTTGACTCAAACATAACACTTATCATAGAGTAGGCAACCAGCAGACACTTGGGAGATGACCCAAAACAGTGGATTAACATATTTTTAAACCAGAATCCCTGAGTTTGTTGCCTGGTGCTCCTATCAGCAGCTGGGTGATTCTTGGGTAGGTAACAACCATCTTGGGCCTCAGTTTCCTCATATATAAGACATCTCATTGGGGTTTTATCCTATGTAAGTGAGAGAGCGTAAATAAGGCCCTTGACATATAGGCATTTATGCTGTTAGTTTTTCACCCCTGCAGGGAAAACCCATAATGGTGACTGGCTCTGGTAAACCTCACAATTTCTCATGCTTACAAAATTTCTGTAATCATCTCTACTTAGGGAAAGTTACTGTTTAGAGAAAAAAATTCAAATAATGTAGTTCGTCTAATCCATTAGCAAGACAGCATAGAAGTTCATAACCTAGCTTTGATCTGCAATTTGGAGAAAGGAATTTCTAAACACTTGAGGGATGATTTCTCCCCCTTGATGTGATGTTGGAATTTAACTCCTATTAACTATAACAGGCATAATGAGTTGGCAGCCAGGGGAACGTACCCTCTAGTGCTTAATGAACACAAAATAAAACATTTCCTTTTATCTCCAACATCTACAAGAGAAATTTGAATAATGATATTCACATTCATAACACATAAGACCCTTCCATCAGTTCAGTATTGTCACTAAGGCTCCTATGGAATGCCAATAAGTATGCAGAGATCTTTTAATGATGTTGTGGTATGGAAGATGCTATTGCAGGTGAATCATGAGATCCCAGGTCAATGAGGCAGATAAAAGAAAGGTAAAGGACATTCTTCAAGTAGCTGCATCTTCCCATTCAAACCAATGGAACTGAGTGACCTTGAAGTGACAACCTTCAAATAGAAGACAAATCACCTTTAACAGAGCAGGAACACTGCCACCTGACTGGATGACCATGGGGCCGAGGCAATATTGAAGGCCATTCCCCCAAATATGAGGTTCTGCAATTTTCACAGCTGGGCCTAGAAGAGACAGATTTGTAGGTTTCAAAAGAAGAAGAGGGTGGGTTAAGAAGGTTCAGGCTATACTACAGTCCCAAATGGGACATGAGGTAATCGGTACAGGGAAGCATCTCTCTCCCTCATTGTATCTGTGAGCTCCTTGAGGCAAAAGACTATATCTTATGTGTCTTTATATTCTCACCTCTTAGCACAGGAATTGGTGCATAGAGGGCTAATGTTTCTGAAGCATTCACTATGTGCCAAGCACCGAGTTAAGCATTTTACTTCATATCATCTTATTCATTCCTCATTACAAGTCTATGAGGGAGGGAGGTATTATTATTATTTCCTTTTTACAGATTAAGAACCTGAGTTTGGTTTAGAGAATTCTAAAAACTTGCCCAAGGTCTCCCAGTAAATGTCACAGCTGAGACTAGAACCCAGGTCTGTCTGGCACCATAACTTACGATCTGATGCTCATTAAAATATTTACTTAACAGCACTGGCTCAATGGCGAGGTCAGCATGGGCAAAGGCTGTGTGACTTTTATACACGAGTCATGGATTAAGTCTAGAGGAAGCATGCATGGTTCTACAGTGGGGACTGGCAAACTATTTCTTTGAAGGGCCAGATAGTAAATATTTCATGCTTTATCACAACTACTCTGCTGCTGTAGGACAAAAGCCAGCCGTGGAAAATATGTAAATAAATGGGCATGGCTGGGGGCCAGTAAAACTTTATTTATAAAGACAGGCAGTGGGCAGACTCTGCTGTCTCCTTCCATGGCCTGCCAGCCCCTGCTCTGCAGTGTCTTGTCCACAAAAACCAATGGCTACATTAAGTTGGGGAACACGTAGACCCCCAAAGAAGACAGTGTGGAATTCGACATTATATCAGTCAGGGTTTCAGAAGGAAACAGATGATGTACTCAAAAGATTAATTAAAGACAGTTTTTTGAAGGAGCTTTCTATAGAAATGCATATAGGGTTAAGAAAACCAACAAAGAACAGTGAAACATCCAGGAACTAGCAAAAATAGGATGCAGTTACCAAATCTAGGCCTGAAGGAACAAATGGAGGGAACATTATTATTGGAACCTAGCATGAGTTATATGCTTGGGAGAGGGGCTTTTATCAGGGATTACAGCCCTAAGTAGAAAGATGGAGCTGTTGCTAGAACCATGGCCCAGAGGGACAAGGAAAAGGAGGAACAAAGACCCCAGGCTCTCTCTCTTCCTGCCCTCTATTCTGGCTGGTGCCTTCTATTTACCAAACTCAACTAGAAGCCAGAGAGCAAGAGAGCCTGGGTGATGTGCTCCCTAGAGATGGGACTCTCAGGGCTCAGTATAGAGCAGAGACAGGTGGAAAATGGACCTGGAGGAACAATGTAGAATAACCTGTATGGTTTTCTATGACAAAGTTAAGCATTGCTATTCTATTGAGCTGCTGACTAGTTTTTATAAATCAACCTGTATTTTTCTAAACTTCCCTTTCCCCATCTTTCCTGGGCCAAGAAACTAGAGAAGGGCCATTTTCTGTACAAACTAGTAGCAGTCCTACAGAGAGTAGCTCTTTTCAGAGAATAACCTCACAGTTCCCTACCGAGTTTTGTTGGAAAGGTTCTTTCCAATCCAACTATCCCTTGTCCTGTCTGCTGAGTGCAACTTATAGCTTTGTCAAACCAAGTCAAAACTGAATAACAAATACTGAATCAATGAATACTGAAAAAGAGTTAACAATACTATTCAAAAAGATGCTAGAAAATTATCATCCCTCAATGTTGAGATGATGGGTATTTTTTATGCTTTTTCTTGATACTCCTGTGTTTTTCTTTTATTCTATGGTAAACAGGAGAAAATAATATCAAAAAATATAAAACGGGGGTGGAGGAGAAGAAAAGAAACACATGTTTTAATAACACACTTCATTGTTTGGGCAGCTGTCAAGGTTTGCAGCTCCAGGCTTTCCCAAGGATGTGTTACTGCTAGCCCACGCAGAGTCATTCATTCAGTTACTCATTCATTTAGCAAGTTTTTATTGAGCACCTATTACAAACCAATTATTATGCTAGGCACTAGCTCTCAGTGCTGAAAGATAGCACAGTCCTGCCAATATAGAGCAAATGGAGCAAGAAATAGATGAAGAAGGCCCAGGGTCCTTACCCTTGAGGTCTCCCCAGTTCAGACCCATTGAGTACCCAAAGGGTAAGTGCTATGAGAGAGGAAGGCAGAGGAAGCTGTAGAAACACAAGAAGGGAACCTCACCTCGCTGGGATTCATCGAAAAGTTCCTGGAGGACACAGAGCCTGAACTTACGTTGGGAGATATGTAAAATTGATCTGGGGGGGGGTAAGAGTGGAAAGAGCAGCCAAGGCAGAGGGAACAGAAAGGTACAGAGGCCCAAGAAGTTCCAATCTATCAGCATGTCGAAAGTGATGCAAGAAGTGGGGGTGGATGGCTCTAGAGCAGCATCTCCCAGCAGAACTTTCTGCAGTTACAGAAATGTTCTATAAATCTGCTCTGTCAAGATATGTAGGATATGTAGGATGAACAAGTCTAGAGATCTAATGTACAGCATGAAGAAAAGGTTGGGGAAGGGACTTCACAGCAAGAGGGTCGAGTGCCAGATGCCATGATTCTATTCAGATTTTGGACCTTAATTTTGTGCACCATGGGAAGCCACTGGAGAGTGTTAGTCTGGAAGTGATGGTCAGATTTGTATTCATGGTGAATTGCCCCACATCATAGAAGATACATGAAACACAGGGTGCTATCGAACTCTTAAGAGGGAGCCCCAACTTAGGATTAGGTGAGAGGACTTCCTAGAAGAGGAGGCCATACCTGAGCAGTATTTGAAGAAATAAGCAGATATTTGCCAGGTGGGCCCACAGGGAGGGCATTGGAGATGGGGACAAGCACAGATGAAAGCACCAGGGCAAGACAAAGCTGCCATGCTCAGGGAGGCCCAGGCAGTTCTGCCCAGTCAAGGTCCAGGTGCAGGTGATGGAGGGATATGATATGAGGTTGGGAAGTGAGGTATGATGGGCCCTGGAAGGAAATCTGGATTTTTTTTTTCTGTAAAGATATGAAAGCTCCACAAAGGCTTTTAAACACGGATGTGAATCTTACGTGTGTTACCTTGCATTAACCTTCAGCTTCTCTGAGCTTCTCTTCCATTTTTTTGAGAACTGTGAATTGTGGATAATGATGCCCAACTTGGGAATCTGTGTGAGGACTGCCACGTTGCCTGCAGCAGAGAATTTGCACAATAAACATTAGTTCCCTGGAGTCCTCCTGGCTGTCTTGTTAAAACTTGGCACCTTGGGAGTGAGCATGCTGCAGGTTCCCTTTCCTCAACTGTCACCGCTGTCGGGTGTGGGGACCAGATGTCAGGTTCTCGTTTCCTGGTTTTTGGTTTCCAGTGCTGAAGAATGGTTACTGGTATAGATTCAACGGAGTAAATGAGTAGACCAAGCAGATGTAAATAAGCAAAGTGTCAAAGTTTATTAAAGCATAGTACATTTCAGAGAAGGAATGGGTCAACCCCTGCAAGTAGAGGAGACCCTGAGTTTAACAAGATTTTCCATTTTATGCTGATTCCCTAATTTTATGTTAAGTGGGGGATGGAATAGTCATGCTTTTTTTTTTGGGGGGGGGGAAAGGGGTGGAGAATTCTCAGCACTGGGAATCCTCCCTATTTTTAACCTTGCAAGGCAATTTTCAGGGGTTGTGTCATGGTATTTGTAAACTGTTGGTGTGGGTGGGTGTGATTTTTACTATGCTAATGGGGGTAGGTCACTTAGGGACACTTTTATTTCAACTGTGCACATGCTCTAAAGACCCTCTTTTGTGGCCTTCTTCATACCTCTACTTTGTGGGCTTTCTACCTCTTTTTGGTTGGTCAGTCCTGGGAGAGCCCCTATCATAGCCCAAACATCCATTCAGTCCTTAGAAGCTCCCTTGACATGTCATTTGTTCCTCCTTGGAAGCCACCCTTCTGGTCAATTTGTTCCTTCTACTGTAGACAAAGTATCTCTTAGAGCCATTTGTTCCTCAATGGACTCCTCCTAGACAAAGTGTCTGTTTCCCTTTCTCTTTGTCCCTACCTAACACCACCACAGGCATGATGCTCTCCCAACTAGACCTTCTTCTTTCCAAAGCCACCTGTTCTCCTCTGGAACATCCTCCACCCTGTTTCAAGAAATTATGGGTGTTTGGGGCATGAGAGTGGAAAGAAATGCTGACTCTATAACTGCAACAAAAGGTTTGTTAATAAAGAAATGCCAAAATTTTATTTTCAACAAAAACCCAGACTACCACTTTGGTGCTGCATAAGAAAGAGGGTTGACATGAATTCTGAGTTGTTTTCATTTTGCATGAAAGAACTGCCTTCCTTCCTGCCTTCCCCAAGAACAAGCTAAAGCGAATGTCAAGTACCTTCCAGGTTCCGTACTCTGAGTATTACTATTCTACAGAAGAGAATCAGGGACTGACTTCCCACTTTCAAAGGACATGATGTAACTTCCAGAAATCAGAGCAGCACATGGAAAGTGGGTTGCAAAAACTGCACTTGAGAAAATCCCTGTTGCCACATTATCGGTACTTTGGAAAACATTCTCCATAGGAACAAGCTTTCCTGGTGTCAGTGAGGTGGGCAGGAACATAAAGTCTTCTCTGCTTTGGCACTCCTCAGACCACTCTCTTCATTACTGCTCACAGAGTTATTTGTTCCTTATGAGCCATCTGTCATGGTTGGGAAAAGTGGGGGAAGCCGAAGAATCCTGGATGAAATCTGATCCTGGACAAGCAGCAGTCCCGTGTCCTGACCTTTGTGAGGTCATGACGTGGGCATTAGATTGGAGCTTGAAAAGCCCATGACCCAGTTCTCTTCTTGGTCCTGTTAGAACTTGTTGAACTAGCATCAGTGCAAAGTGGAAGAGAAACTACTTGCCACTAAAAGCTTTGGAAACATAGACAGCAGCTCTGCAAGAAAAATAAGCCCAGGCAGAATGAACTCCCAGCACATAATTCATGGTGGGAAAGCGCATAGACCGAAAGTCAGTCTGTGCAGTCTAGATCCCAGCTCAGCCACTAACTGCCTGGACCTATGTTATTCAACCTCTTTGAATTCAGTTTCTTTCTCTGTGTATATAAAATGAAAATAAGATAATATACCTCTCCCATAGGGCTGTGGCAAAGTATTATAATATATGAGATACTACACTGTAAAACATTTGGCAAAATGCCTGGCACAGGTTGCTATTCAATATGTGTCAATTATCCTGAAGAACATTGACATATAGTAATGGGATTGTTCACTGGACAGATATATATGGAATGCTACTTATGTACCAGGCACTGTTCTAGGTGGTGGGGTACACATAAAGTCCCTGGCTTCCTGGAGTTTACTACTGAGTGGAAGAGACAAATAATAAAAACTAAATATATAGAAAGATCATTAGTATTCTGTCAGGTAATGGTAAAATAAAGAAAATACAGCAGGGTAAGCTCAGATACAGTGTCAGGGGATGCTGTTTTAGATAACGTGGTCAGGAAAGGTCTCTCATGTAAGCATAGAACTAAATGAAAGGAGGAATGAAGCTATGGGTATACCTGGGTGAAGAGTGTTCCAGGCAGAGGGAATGGCCAGTGCAAAGGCCCCGGGGCAGGAATAGCTCAGCATGCCTCAGGGACAGAAAGGCACCTAGTGTGGCTGGAGAGAGCAGGTTGTACAGGGAACAGTGGTAGATGAGTGGGAGAGAGGTACCAGGGGCCATGTCACAAGCTGGAGTATTTTGAGAAGTCTCAGCTTCATTTGTGTTTGCTTTGCCTGATAAAGCCAAAAGTCTCTTGGGTCAGTGGGGTAGAGCAGTTATGACTGTGGTCTTTAGAATCAGACAGATCTGGGTATTAGCCAAGCTCACAACTTTATATCACCTTGGACAGTCTTTATAAACCTCACTAAGCCTCAGTTTCCTCATCTATAAAATAAATATCAAATAGTGCCTGTCTCATTAGATTTTTATGAAGACTAAATGAGATAATGTGAGTGAAATGCCTGGCATTGTGGAATTGCTCCATGCCTTAGCTATCACTGAGTGCAATGGGAACACGCTCAGAACTTTTCTGTTGCCTATCAATAAATATATACTAAGTTCTTACCATGTGCAAGCATTGTGATATATAATCCCACACTGCCCGATATTGTGTTGGCCACATAACTCAACTGGATGAATTTTTGTAGACTTACAAAACAGCAGTAACTTTTTAACCTAGCAATCAGCTAACTGACAACTCAATTCAGAACACGAGAGTCAGGAAGGAAACAAAATACTGAATACTGAATCTCTGAATTCCCAAAACACGTCTCAGGACGATTATGCACTAAAGCTATAAACCTGAATAATGGAAAGCCCTCCATTTCTTCCCCATTTTTAAACCCAGTCTTACATGCTCAGTCAGTTGGGCTCCTCGGGCTGCAGAGGGTGAGAAGGGGCCAGCACACTGAAAGTAAAAAGAGGAACAGTGCAAAAAAGAGACAAAAATAAAAGGTATGAAAAGCAGAGAGAATAACTCAAAAAATGAATACAGGAATCTATTCATTCACTTCTTTGTTCATTTAGTCAAGCAATCATTTATTCACTCAACAAATATTTATGGTGACTATTGTAGGCTAGGCACTCTTGTTAGGAGCTGGGTACACATAAGTGACAAGAACATCACCCTTTCCCTTGCAGAGGCATTCTTGCTCACACACAGAGTGTGGTGGGGGGAGACAGGCAAGGAAATTATTTCAATATTGTGTGTTAAGGGGCTGCAATGGGTGGGGGGACAGACAGGACATCAGGGGCACTGGAGGAGCACTGATCAGTCTTCAACCATCAGAGAAGGCTTCCTGGAGGAAATGGGGCCATTTGGTTATCAGGGCACTCTGGTTCACCCAAGGGCTCAGTAAGAATCAGCACACTATATGCAACAGAAGATGCTCAAAACCACCAGGGTAAGTACACAAGATAAGGACAGCCAACGTTCAGTGTATTATATTTGATATAGCAGGGACTTGCATGAAGATTTCCACTCAAAATTATTTCAGTAAAACAGATTTCATTTCTGAAAGTGAGGTGTTATTTGTAAGTTCTTGCTTAGTTGGAATCAGTTAGTTCCCAGTGATATTGGATCTATGAGGAATTACTGTAAGGATATGGTTTTCAGACAATGCATAAAGTTTACTATGTAATATTTTCTATTGTACATTAAATAAAGTATCTGCTTTGGTGTTTTTTGTTTCAGAGTTTGGGGCTTTTTTTTTTTTTAACTATCTGGTTATAGGGAGAAATTTTGGGAAGAAGGATCCTTGAAAGAATCCTTGAAGAATCCTTTGAAAGCTAGTATTATTAATGCTACAGTTACGAATCTGAAATGTAAGTCAGTAAGTTAACTTGACTAGGTTTCATATCTAAGTAATGGCCAGCTGTCCATTTAGTTCACTCAAAAATGCATGCCATTGATTAAGTGCAATGTTGTTTGTTAGAGCAAAAGATTGAAAACAGCCTAAAGATCTAACAATAGGGAACAGGTTAAATAAAAGATTATATATCCATAAATGGAATATTATGCAGTCATTAAAAAGAATGACATAGTATGGAATATTCTCCAAGATATATTGTTAAGGGAAAAAATAGCATCTGAGTGAAAAAAAAAAAACAACCCTGTATGTAATTTGTAGTAAATGGAAGAATGCACAAAACACTGGTGAGAATGGTTGCCTCAAAGTAAGAGTAGTGGATTATTAGGGTTCAGGATTATTTTACATTGGGATCCTTTGTGCCTTTTGCATTTTGTACCATTTGTATGTAATACAAATTCAAAAACAAATCTAGAATAAAATTTTTAAATTAATAAAAAGTAAAAAGGTAACATATTAAGATAAGATGGTAGAGTAAAGTGAGCAGGTGTCAAATGAGGGGTGTGAAGAGCTGCAGCCTCCATTTCTCAGCTCTGTCACTTAGGGCATGATCAGGTGTCATAAGCCAGTGGCCTATAGAAAGAATCTGGCTCAAAGACTGGTGTATACCATGCTTTAAAAATGTGAATCTGAAGAACTTAAATAGACATTTCTCAAAAATATATATGTACACAAATGGCCAATACAAACATGAAAAGATATTCAATATCACCAATCATTAGAGAAGTGCAAAATCAAAAGCAGAATGAGATACCACCTCACACTCATTAGGATGGCCAGAATACAAAAAAGCAAACAAACACCACTACCCACCCCCCCCCGCCCCAGAAAATAGCAAATATTGGCAAGGATATGAAAAAACTGGAACCCTGTACATTGTTGGTGGAAATATAAAATGGTACAGTTGCTATGGAAAACAGTATGGTGGTTTCTCAAAAAATTAAACATAGAATTACCATATGGCCCAGGATTACACTTCTAGGTGTGTCCCCAAAAGAATTGAAAGCAGAATGTCAAACAAAGACACATCTGTACACTTATGTTCATAGCAGCATTATTCACAATCGCCAGAAGGTGGAAGCAACCCAAGTGCCCACTGATACATGAATGAATAAACAAAATGTGGTATATACATAAAATGAAATATTATTCAGCCTTTAAAAAGGAAGGAAATTCTGACTCATGTTACATGAATGAAACTTAAGAACATTATGTTAAATAAGCTAGTCACAAAAGGAGAGATACTGTATGATTTCACTTAATGAGATACCTAGAGTACTCAAATTCATAGAGGCAGAAAGTAGAATATCGATTACCAGGGGTGAGGGGAGGAGGGAATGGAGGGCTGTTTAATGGGCACAGAGTTTCGGTTTTGAAAGCGAAAAGAGTTCTGGAGACGGAGGGTGGCGATGGTTGCACAACTGGTTGTGTGAATATACTTAATACCACCGACCTTCACACTTGAAGGTGGTTAAGATGGTAAATTTTGTTATGTATGTTACCACAACTAAAAATAACTTTTAAAAATGTGATTTGAATGTATTCAGACAGAGCTTATGCTTTCTAAATCTCCAACAAAACTCCTAGGATTTACGCCAGTTTTACACATTTACCTTAGAAATCAATTTTACACATTTACTTTACCTGCCTGGCCTCTTAGGCATTCAAATTTGTGAGCCTTAGAAAACATATCTAATCTCTTTGACCCTCCTATTTCTCCTTGTCACACTTGATACGGATTAAGAACTAAGAAAACTTGGTTCTCAGACACCATTCTTTTTCTAAAGATGGTAGAACAGTCTCTTTTCCTCATAGTTAAATTTGCTGCCTCAATTCAATAATGCAATTTAACAAACATCAATTTAGCAAAAAGGAAGGGGAAAATGGTGAGGCACATAGACACATTAGACATAGCTTCTAATTAATGTTCAGGAGCTCAACCACAGCCACGAGCACCTGAGGTCTGTTTCTTCAGGTAATTATTCTCATTTAGTTTCTCTCATAGGGGGTACCATTTTCAATCCTTCATCTGTTTTGTTTATGAGTCCCTTAAAAAGGAGCTGCTTTTTCAAAAGGTTCTCTTCCTTCCTATCCTTCCTTTCCCTCCTTCCTTCCCTTCCTCCCTCTCTCCCTCCCTTTCTTCCTCCCTTCCCTCCTTCCCTCTGTTACTTATTGAGCATCTACTAAGAGTCAGATGTCATCTGGCTGTGGAGGATACTGTGGCTAATAAGACAAAGTCCTTGCTCTTGTGCCACTAAAGTTCTGGTCAGGAAGGTGTCCTTCCTAGCTAAAACTTTATGTTCTTTAACTACAGTAATCTGAAAAAAAAAGTCTGTCTTTGAATAATGCCCTTGAAAAAGTTAGAGTTCATAAATCTATCAATATACTGGGGCATTGCTTGAATCTGACCCATGAAACAAGCAACAAGAATGTCTTGACTTTATAAATAATAGCTTAAGTATATTTATAGTGTGCCTTTCCTGTGCACAGCTCTTAGCATCTCAAGATTTATGTGATGCAAGGATGAGAAAATCATCTTCATGTGATAGATATGGGAAATATGTTTTAAAAAATCAGATGGCAGGTCTCTGTAGGATTGGCACCTTGAGACTTACGAGGCAGTACCCCACAAGAGTCATCTTATTCAATTTTTTGTCAACAACTTGGTTAAATGGATTTTATAAATGATTCAAAATGTGTCAGAATGGCTAGAACCGGAAGCAAAATGGCTTTTAGAACAACCTTGACAGCTTTCCCCGCTGACAGCACTAGGGCAAAGATGATGAATATCCCCAAAGCAATAGGTCCCTCCTCACAAAGTAAGAGGACTGTGCTGAGGTTTGAACATGTTGAGCCCAGCTGCCATCTAAGAAGTTGCTATTCATTCAAAGATGTTAGAATTTTGCACTCGGGCGGAAAAGAATAAAAAAGGTCTGAAAGATAAAGCCATAATTACACTTCATAACTTTGGTTTTATGATGAAATAATTAAAATGTTGAAGGTGACATGCCCTCTAAAAATACTCCTGGATGGCCCAGTTGTCAACTTATAGCCTCTCAGCTCCAAATCCACCCTTCGTGACCCTGTTTGTGAAGCTAGAGCTGGACCCTGTGGACATTTCTCCTCTGCCAGGTGGCACAATGTGGTGCTTTGTCACAGAGGGGGCTGTAGGGACACTGCAGGACAAGGTGGCTTCTCTTCCTGGTTCTGGGGTGCTTGTTGCTGCAGCACTCAGCCAGCATGTGGGACACACTGGGGCATTCACCCTAGTGAGTTCAGGTGGTATCCAGAAAAATCTGCCAGAGCCCCAACCAGCTTCCTAATGAGTACAATACTCCCACCAGCAGCTTCCTAATGAGTTGGCCAGTGTCCCAGCTGGACCCCAGAGGGTGGTTCCCAGTGAATTTCATCAGCACCTCACCAAACTTCTCTGCTAGCCAGAGGACTACAGCCACACCATCTTCAATGCGGTCTGAATCTCAGTTTGGGGAGGTTGGGAGAGGGCCTTCTTCCAAATTTTTTCTTTCCTTGGGTAGTCTGCCTCACTCTTAGGCAGTAGCCGCTCCCTGTATCTGCTATTCCTATAATCTTGGGAGTTCACTTAATCCTTTATAGTAGCTATAATTTTCTGATACTAGTTAATAATTCTTTATATTAAACTTCCTCTGTTCAAATCACTGTATGATTTCTGTCTCCTGACTGGACCTTGATTGATATACTGATATCCAACAGAAATGTGTTCACCAAAAGATATGCACAAGATATTTCACAGTAGCTCTCACTATTCATAGTAGCCAAATTGTGTATCCCCAGAGAATGAATTGTGGTATATTCATACAAAGGAATGCTATAAAGCAACAAGAATAAATGAACTACAAATACACATAACACAGATGAACAATGTAATGTTTAGTGAAAGAAGCAGAAACAAAAGAAAATATACTGTATGAATGCATTTATGTAAAGTACAAAAGCAGGCAAAACTTATCTCTGGTGTTGGAAAGTCAGAATAGTGGTTACCCTTGGAGGAGTTTAGTGATTGGAGCTTCCAGAATGCTAGTACTGCTCTGTTTCCTGACTTGAGTGTTGGTTATACATCATTGTCTAGGTAAATTCATTGAGCAGTACATTTTTGATGTTTACATTTTAAAAATTAGTTAGGCTGGAAAATATTACATATTTATGTGGTGTAAACTATGACGTGATTAAATCAAACTCATTCATTCATTCAATAAAATGTATACGTGCATATTATGTTCTAGTCACCACGTAAGATGCTGAGGCTCTATAGATAAATCAGATATTCGTGATTCCTGTCCACAAAGGACACAGTCTGGAGGGGGAGACTCACATGAAAACAGAGCAACATGATTAATGGAGTAGTGGATTTACACTCAGCGGGTACAATGCACACTATGTGGGTGATGGACACACTTACAACTTCAACTCAAATGGTGCTAAAGCGATTTATGTAACCAAAACGTTTGTACCTCCATAATATTAAGAAATAAAAAATATTTAAAAAGAAATAAGAAGGGACAATATGTAAGCAATAAGTAAATAAGAAGATAAATATTTTAAAAAAGGGATTAGTGAAGGGATGGACAAGTACTGGAGGTATAGCAAAGGGAACCATGAATGATTCATTGAAAAGCTACACACAGAAAGGTGGCATCATAGCACACACAGCACCTTCTCCCTCACAGTGTAGAGGTATCTACTCACGCCACTGTCCTCTCTTGCCATAAAAGAGTAGATAGGAGTTGGCTAAAGAGAAAAAGAATGGGTATTCCAAGCAGACAGAACAACATGTGCACAGATATGAATTTCGAAAGTCACTGTAAACTCAGAGAACAGAGTGTTACGTAGCTGGAGTTCAGGTAGCAATGGGGAGCATGGCAAGAGATGAAACTAAAGAGGTAAACTGAGGCTTGATTGTGATGTTTGTGTGCCTTCTACCAAGTGTGAATTTTATATAACAAAGAGCCAAGGAACATCCTACAGCTAGTCTTCAAGGATGCCCCTCTGACACACACAAGTGATGCCTTTGTTAGTTCCTTCCCACAATGAATCAGGGTTGGTCCTGTGGAACCAATAGAATGTGGTGCAAGTGGCACTGTGACTTCCACAGGCCACTGCAGTTTCTGCCTTCATCTCTTGGAATGCTCGCTCTAGGGGAAGACAGTCACCTTTTAATTCCAACTATCCTGAATCCACCGTGTTGTGGGAAGCACAGCGCAAGAGAGACCAAGTGAAGACAACTGTTCCTGCATCTCAGGTATCAATCCAGTCAAGCCTTCTGATAACTACAGCCCAAGCTAACATGTGACCTCAATGGCATGAGAAACCCCAATAGAGAACAGACTAGCTGTGTGTTCTCACAACATACAGAACCGTAAGAAAAATGGTGTATTGTTTTTGTTTTTTGGGTTTTTTTTGCTTTGAATTACTACATTTTAAGGTGGTTTATTGTGCCTTACTAGATAATTGGAATAGACATCTTAAAATAGCAGAGGGACATGAAGATTTTTGAGGAAAGACTGGAGGCAGCACGGAAAATGGGTTGAAGAAGGCAGAGGCTGAAGGTACCAAGATGTCAGGAGGCCTTTACAGGAACACAACTGGATGTCAATGGGAATGGAAAGGAGAGGCTGGAATCTAGAGATACTTGTGAGGCTGAATTGACAGGATGTGAAGAGCAAATAAATGTGTGGTGGGAAGGACAGGAAGACTGAAATCTTTCAGGTGTTTTTGCCCAAAGAGAAGAGGTGGTGGACAATGTCCTTAATAGAAATAAAGGCCTGTGGTGGAGGGTATATAATGAAATGTGTATGCACTGATGTGGAGGGGTTTACAGGAAATATTAGTGAGGGGTCCAAAGCAATTGGAAACTTTGATTTAGGACAGGAGGGAGATTGGGGCTATACACATGCGCATGCGCCTGCACACACACACATGCACACACACACACGCACACAGGATCACAGTTCCATATGGTGATGGTGGAAGTTCCAGGGTTGAAATCACCAAGAGAAAGTGTTCAGGGCAATGAGAGGAGGGAACAAATGATGTAACTTTGAAAGGAGAACTCAGTGATTAGAGGAGGAAAGGCCCACAAAGGAAACTGAAAAGGGTTAAGTAAGAGAAGCTGAAAGAGAAATAGGAGCCTCATGTCTTAGAAACAGAAGGACAAGAGAATGTCAATAAGTATGAGGCTTTCATTGTCAAAAGTCACTGCCAGATCAAGTAAGGTGAGACTGTGGTATATGGTTTTGACAATTAAGAAATACTTCCGGGCAACAGAGCAAGACCTTGTCTCAAAAACAAACCACCACAACAATAAAAAAGTATTTAAGGCTGTGAATGAGACTATTTTTCATAATCTGGCTTTGATCAGAGTAGTTTAAAAAACTGATTGGAGGTTTAAAAAGCAGAAATTATGAATATAGATTACTCTTTAAAGATATTTGGTGGTAAAATGAAGGAAGAAGAAAGATAAGTTAGTTTCTTTGAGTATGATTGCAGGCTAAGGAAAAGTTTGCCAGCAGGAATTCCCTGAGCCAATGACAGGGGAAGGATAGAGAGGTCTCCAGAGCCAATTATTTTATAGGCGTCTGCTCTTCTAGTATGGTCCACAGATCAGTAGCATCGGCATTACTAGGAACCTGTTAGGAATGCAGAATCTCAGGCCACACTGCAGGCCTAGTGAATCAGAATCTGCATTTTAACAAGATCCCCAGGTTATTAACATGCACATTAAATTAATATGCACTATGGTAGATCAAGACTGAAATAGGGAGGAAGGAATGAAGAGACAGAGCACAGGCAGACATTACTTGGGCCAATTTTTGTTCAATCACTTAGGCATGCTTTGGTTTTTATCTGAGATATAATAAGAGATGTTTAGAACATCCTTTAAGTGCTTCCAAATTCTTGGGGTATATGGAAAATTAAGGTCTACCTGATGAAAAATTACTTCTTGTGAAACCCGGAGAAAGGTGCTGTGCTCAGCTTTTCTCTTAGCAGAATTACCTGCAGCGGAGGTGGAGATACTGTCATTGCTTGAGCCTCACTCTCAGATAGTCTGCTTTACTTGGTCTGAAGGGGGACTGGTGCTTTAAGAAAAAGTTTCTCTGTGACTCTGTTATGCAGCCATGTTTGAGAACCACTGAGAGTTAAAGTAAAGCAGTGGGCTCAACCTTGTCTGCACATTGGAATCACTTTAAAGACGACTGATACCCAAATCTCACTTCCAGCAATTCTGATTTAATTGGGCTGAGGTGCAGCCTTAAAGGTGACCTATTGATACTATTCCTAATCCCAGCCTTTTAAGATACTTCCTTCCTTTACTTCCAGTGGTTCTCAACCTTAGCCACACAGTCAAATCACCTAGGGAGCCTTGAAAACTACCAATGTCCAGGCACTTGTGTCAAAAATGCCTATATCAGCAATCACATCTTTAATGGTGAAAAGAAGGCACATTTCCCTCTTCTTCCAATTGAATTCTCACAGCATTTATGATCTGAGTCATTCAATGTAACTCTTATTCACTCAATCAACAAATGTTTGTTAAGCATATATTGTGTACACAGGATAGTGCTGCACTGTTCTTTATTTGTAAAATACATACGCATGCCTTGTCCACCCAGCAAGACTGTTTTTTGTTATTTTGTTGTTGTTGTTGTTATGCACTTTTTTTTTTTTTTTTGAGACAGAGTCTCACTCTGTCAACCAGGCTAGAGTGCCATGGCGTCAGCCTAGCTCACAGCAACCTCAAACTCTTGGGCTCAAGCAACCCTCCTGCGTCAGCCTCCCAGAGTAGTTGCTGGGATGACAGGTGTGCACCACCACACCCAGATAATTTTTTTTCTTCTATTTTTAGTAGAAACAGTGTCTCACTCTTGCTCAGGGCTCAGGCTAATCTTGAACTCCTGAGCTCAAGCGATCCTCTAGTCTTGGCCTCCCAGAATACTAGGATTACAGGCATGAGCCACTGTGCCCAGTCAAGATGGTTTTTTGATGGAAACAACATATTTACACTTCCTTTCTGTTTCCCAGGGCCCAGTATAACATGTTAGCGCTACTGCTCAGTAATTTACTACCTCACACATTTAAGTTGTAAATGAATCCAACAGCAATAGCAAAGTACATGGGTTTTTGGAATTCTATTTAATATATAGAATAGGGTTTTTGCTATTTGGAATTTTATATATATATATAATATATAGGGTTTTTGCTATTTTCTGTGAGACATGAACAGTCTGAAATCTTTCTCAAGACCCACAACATACTTCAAAATGGATTTTTCCAATTTGTTGCCTGGAGACCACATCAGAATCATCCAGGTGCTTGTTGTAAGTGCAGATTACTGGGTGGCCTCACTTCAGATGTACCAAATCAGAATCCTTGTGTATGGGTTCTATTTATCTATCTGTTTAGAAAGAGCATCTCACTATGTTGCCCAGGCTGGTCTCGAACTCCTGGGCTCAAGCAGGAGCCTCGGTCTCCCAAGCAGCAGAGATTACAGGCCGAAACTTGTATTTTTAACAAGTACCCCAGGTAAGTCTAATGCATTCCAGAATTTGAAAACCGCTGCCTTAAAAAGTTGAGCAGGAACAAGAACTAACACGAATAGAGGGCCTACTGCCAGTTAAATTCAGTATTTAATGAGGGCCCACCTTGAGCCAGCACAGTGCTGGCACATTACAAAACGAACGAAACAAAGTCCTTACCCTAGAGCTGCTAACAGAGAGTCAGAGTGCTGGGTGCCTCACCAATAATAGTAACGTAAAGCAATAAACTTACTATGTTGGGCTTTTCATGGACCGTATCCTTCAACTCTTCCGACATCCTGGTGACATAGGCGTTACTGTCCCAACTTTACCTACGGTGAGACTGAGGCTCAGAGAAGTTGCCTGAGATAGCGGCGCTGATAAGCCAGGATTCCACTTCAGAATTTCCGAGTCCCCTATTCTTTTCTAGAGGGAGACAGGTAAGCTCAGAATTTCTACTTTCACTCAGTTCGGGAGAATCGTTTCAGATGCTACAACGCCTCCGAGGCACAGGCACAGGTCTGCAGTTCTAGGGCCGCCAGCTGCGAGTTTGCTGTGGCCGAGGTGGACTAACTCCTTTCTGAGCTCGGGACCGTCTCCCAAGAAACACTGACAGCGTTGGGACTTCGCTTCCCAGCAAGCCCCGCGGCCGCTGATCACGCGAGGCATGCCGGGCACTTGGGCCCTCTCTCCTGTTTGGCGGAGGGGCCTGGCAGCGCCGGGGCCACGTCACGGCCCGACGTAAGGGCGCGCGGCATCCTGGGACGTGTAGTCTGACCGGGACTTAGACGCCCCCTCGGATGAATGGGGCCGGGGTTGGCTGCGAACTACAGCTCCTCAGCTGGCGGCGCCGGTGGCGGCCGCGGGGGAAGGGGAGACTGCGGCGGTCCTCCGGGAGAGCGGCGCTCCGGGACCCTGAGATGTTCTGTGCCGCGGCGGGGGCAGCTGGCCGTCTTCCTGGGGTAGCGGTATAGGCGGGCGCTTCCTCTGCGCGCTCGCTCCCCTTCCCCTGCTCCAGCCATGCGCCCGGCCTTCGCGGTGGGCCTGGTGTTTGCCGGCTGCTGCAGTAACGTGATCTTCCTAGAGCTCCTGGCCCGGTGAGTGACCCGTTCGGGCCGCACCTGGGCTCCCTGGGCGGGACTGAGGAAGCCGGAGGAGAGGTGCTCCCGCGCGCCGTCCCCTGGGACGCGCCCCCGCTTCGTCCCCACTCTGCTGCGTGCGGGGCCCGGGGCGGGCGACCTGAGCCCCCGGTTGGGTCTGGGCAGCCTGGGTCCCGCTGAGTCTGCTACTCCGTAATCCTGCGCACCGTCCGCCGTCCCGCCTAACAGTTTCGCAGCATCCTGGTGAGGGGAGCACTCAGGGTGTTGCTGTCATCACCCTTTTCCACAGTCTGAGGGAACTGAAACCTGGAGAGTTTTTCACGTGACCGGTCCAAGGTCGGCGGAGAGCTAGTGACAGAACCAAGGTTTCTCCACCAAACTACGTCTCGCTTCCTTCCCGTACAACTCCGGCTCTCTTCTTGATCCTGTTAGTGGCAAATTGCTTGGCTTGAGCAAAGCATTTTGACTTGTAAAGCAGTCTGATTTTGTACATGCTGCAAAGTTTCATTTGTATTAAGTATCCTGAAAAGCATTTGTTATACTGGCCTTAGAAATGGTTATGAGGACTTTGCCCAGACATACATGTCAATGATGTGGGAGAACAGATTCTTACGTTGAAGGTTGGTCCAAATGAGCCGAGAGATCGTTTCCAGCTTTAAGATATTATAGTCTTTAAATTTGGAAGCATGCATTTTGAAGTATAACTTTATAAATTGAAAATGGTTGTGACATTTTCCCAAAGGGAAACTAGAATGGCTTTGTGTAAGTGGCTTACAAATAATATTAAGAATGTACAAATTCAATGGGTAGAAGCTGTTACAAAAGAGACAACAGGTGGAGTGAAAAAGGCTCAGGACTAAAAAGCTCAGTGTTACCGAATTTCAATCTTGACTCTGTCATCTACTGGCTGTGTGGCCTTTTCAAGTCACTTAGCCTCTCTGGGCTTCCTTTTCCCAGCTGTAAGAATACCTATAGTGCTTTCTAGTTCCATGTTTCTGAGGCTATTCATTACAGGTTGAGTATCCCTTATCCAAAATGCTTGGGACCAGAAATGCTTCTGATTTTGGATTTTTTTAAGATTTTGGAATATTTGCATATGCATAATGAGATATTTTGGGGATGGGACCCAAGTCTAAACATGAAATTCATTTGTGTTTCATATGCGCCTTATACATGTAGCCTGAAAGCAATTTTATACAATGTTTTTAATAATTAGTACATGAAACAAAGTTTATGTACATTGAACCATTAGAAAGCAAAGCTATTGGGTGTGGAATTTCACTTGTGGAATCATGTTGGTGCTTTAAAAATTTTGGATTTTGGAGCGTTTTGGATTTTCAGATTAGGGGTGCTCAACCTGTATTTCCATTCATGATCTGAACAATTCTGTGCATAAGATAGGCCTAGAATTATAATCATTGTTTTGCTGAAAATGAAACAGGTTCAAAGAAGTTAGGTGGGCTTCCACTACTTGTTAAGTTGCAGAGCCAGAAATGGGATCCAAGAGGTCTGAACTCCTAGTTCAATATCTTTTTCAACCTTCCTTTATTTTCATACTTGAGCAGTCCATAGATTTTGGTCATGTGGTGCCAACTACAAGTGTATTTTATTTGATACTATTAGTTAAGTCATTCTCAAGCAACTGCTTTGCTTAAGGTAAACTCTGTGTTGGGTTAACTTTTGCTGTTACAGAGCTTGAAATTATATTATGCAGAAAGTATTGATAAAGATCTGTTGTTTGTCTTGGGAGTAGGCGGTAAGAGATATGAAAATGAAATAAAAATTGTATCCACCTGTAAGTCTGATACACTTCAAAGTAAGGACACTTTGGAAACTGATTTAAAAATATAAAAAAGTGATATCAGGCCAGTCCTGGAAATGAAAATCAGAGAATAATAGTGTAATATTCGTGTTGAATATGCCACTAAATTAAATCTTGCCAAAGGCCGTATGATATTAGAATATGCAAGCAACTGAAGCTCCTCATTACTAGTTTGTAAGCCCTTGACTAAAATTACTTCATCTCCCCCAGTCGGTCTCAACTATAAAAAGGGATGATAGTTCTACTAGCCTCCCAAGATTTTGAAGAATGAAATGAGATGCATGTGTAAAACCTAAAACACATTCATAGGGGCTTCCTTTTCTAACAACTTGGTTTCAGTATAGATATACCTTGTTTTATGAGATGTTCCTGAAAAGTTGTGGATAAATCTAACTTTACAAAATGATGTTGTACATTATAGAAGCATCTATTTAGAATACTTTGAATAATTTGTAAATAAGTCATCACTCCCTATTTATCTTTTTTGTAAATCTGCATTTTTGCATAAAACAATGGGTTTTCATAAAGTGGTAAACAGGTACATTTATTAATAAAATCAATGGTACCCAAGACTGAATAGCAACCTTTTCCCAATTTGCTTAGGCAAGTCATGACTTCTCATGTTACAGATCAATAAAATAAGAGCTGGTTGGACCAGATGGTCTTTAAAGTTCTTTCTAGATATGACCTTGGCACTTGGACTTTATCTTGGGACATCATAGTAGAAAGCTCATAAATTTTAATAGAGCAGAAACTGTGCTTTTTATGTGACTTCCTTGGAATCATTAGGTGCCCTAATAAGTAGCAAGTAGAACACTAAATATAAACACTAAAGTGACTTGAAGGCAGAAGAGAACATTTTTAACCATTTTCCCCAAATTGTAAAATAAATTTAGATTTTCCTTCTGATTTTTATACCTATACTTGGAACCAATAATAAAATATAAAACGCAATGCAGTGGACAGTGCGGATAGTTAGTAATGAATGAGAGCCTTGACCCACCTCATTAGGCAGCTTACATTCTACCTTGGAAACAAGATGTAAACACATCAGCTAACTAACTAGGCAAGCTACTGTATGTCTTGCATCAGGAAAACAGTCTGAAACATGTTCTTTTTCAACGAAGTGCCTGATCTTGAATTAAATAAGGAAGTTTCCTAAATTCAGCCAAAGAAATGCAAAATGCATACACTATCTGCTCAATTCTATCTCTTCAAAGTTGCATTTTTTAAAAATAAAACTCTGAATTCTTTCTACAGAGAACTCAAAGTAAGAAAAACTATTTGTAGTTAGCAATTACAATTTCTGAGGAATAAAGTTCAAGAAAAGAGATTAAAGGATCTAAGTTTTTACTCTAAAGTTTTAAAATGAATTATTCAAGCTAAAATAAATAATTCCATTGGTAGCTATAAACAATGTATTCTTAAAAGGATTTGCAAGTTGGTTTTTTTAAAAATTAAATTATATGAGTACATTAGGGAGATTTTAAAGTTCTATGGAAATAGAGACAAAAAATAGATTAGAGTTGTCAGGGGACTAGGAGAAAGGAGAAATGGGAAGTGACTTATAATGAGTATGGGATATCTTTTGGGAGTGTGCTAAAATTAGATAGTGGTGGTGATTGCACGACTCAAAACTCACAAAAACCACTGAATTGTAATATTAATAAGGGTACTGGCAAACACCATTTATTTGCCATCTAATTCTGGAAGACTTATTTAACTCGGTGCCATGTGGCTCTCAGTGTCTTTAGCAATGAAATGGCCATAGTAATACCCACCTCCATAAAATAAAGTTAAAATTAAAAAGTATTAGGATGCCTTTTTAAAAAATCCTATGGAAACTACACATATAAAGGGAATTTTTTTGAAATAAATCATCTTTTTATCTTTTGTACAAATCTTAATATTCTAGATCACATTTGCTTAAAGTGAAACATCCTCTCATTCATTCAGTTACTTGAGTGAAGGCCTGACACTGCCCCAAAAATGGAGAGACAAAGATGAATGGGACATGGTCCATCCTCCAGCCATCCCCGCTATGGCACTGGGTTTTTGCTATCTCATTTTTCAGGTTTGGTTTCCTCGTCATCTTCTTGAGGGCAGGGATCAGGTCTCACTTAAGAGTTCCCTTGAAGCTGCCACCTAACTTTATGCATAATTAGTTCTTGATAATTATTCTTTAATTGACCTAAGCTTTTAGTAAAGAGAAAATAGAAGGGAAAACAAGAAAAGTTTTGAGCCTGTCTTTGGCTAAGTCTTGTATTTAACCCAAAGTTAAATCTTGGCACTTCATGTGTATTTTCTCATTGAGTTCTCACCACAACAATAATACAGCATTTTCCTTTTATAGATGAGAAAAATTGGTCAATATGAATGTCTTTAAAAGGGTGACTGTACTTAGATTAAGATCTTTCAATATGCAAGATCCTAATACTGGCCATCCTGGTTCTGTTTGCCTTTTTCACTCTGTGGCAGGCACTGTGTTAAGTGCTGTTCAGGAACTGGCTCATCTACATTACAATAAACCAGTGAGATAGGCACTAATACTGTTCCCATTTTAAAGATAAAAAGCTAGACTTTCAGGAACTGGCTCTTATACTCTATGATAAACCAATGAGATAGGCAGTAATACTGTTCCCATTTTAAAGATAAGAAACTAGACTTAGATAATTACCTTCCCCTGTCACATGGTAAGTGACAGAGCTGGATCTCACATGTCACTGTGTACTTTTCGAACTCCTGACCTTGAGTGATCCTCCTGCGTGGGCCTCCCAGAGTGCTAGGATTACAGGTGTGAGCCACCGCGCCCGGCCTGTCAGTGTGTGCTTTTAACCATGATGGAGCACAGTGGTTCTCAACCTTGTGTCAGCACGTGAGAATTTGTGCATCTTACACACACACACACACAGACACACACACCCCTGGCCCTTTCCCCAGACCTAGGCTGGTGGTTCTCAACTCTGGCCACACATTAGAAGCAAGTGGTAAGCTTTATGAAAGTATAGACTCCAGAGCCCTACCCCAATCTAATCAAGTCAGAAGTGGGAGAAAGGCATGTGGGTTTTTAAAGAGCAGCCTAACCAGAGTTGCAAAGACTGTGCTAGCAACCATCTAGAGTTAAATTTCCTTCTCCCATTGCTCATATTTAGGCTAATGGTTTTAATTAGCTCCTTGAATGAGGTAAATGTCTTATGTGATTATTTATGGATTCCAGCAACATTTAGCCTTGTCCCTTGAACATAAGAAGTGTTAAAAGAGAAATTGTTGAACTGAATGTAAAGAAATAGTTTTCAAGGAACCCTTCAAAGGCAACAGAACTTAGAGTAGCAACAGTTCTGCTTCAGCTAGTAAGCCTAGCTCTGTACAAGAATGGCTTATGCCTGGGGTTGTCTATTTTTATGCCTGATAAGTATATTGAAGAATTTGTGTATCTTGGCATAGCTGTTCAATATGAACACCACCAATGGAGAATGGAGTTGTTTTTGTTAAATACCGTTATATATGTAATAATATAATAAATCCCTCTATGCACTAGCTTCAGGTAAATGACTCTGGTCAAGACGAAATCCACCCAAAATAGAAAGCAGAATATATTTTAAAAAATGAAAATACTGAATATGAAGGCTGGTGAATATAGGTTATATATGAAATCTAGAAGCCTCAGGAGGACAAAGATAACTGGTCACTTTGTTCTTCTTCCAGTGATTAAGCAGAACTGAATGGAGGACGAGCTGAAGAAAACCATAAACATTTTAAGTGACTAATTTTCACAGAGTGCCTCAAGGGGGATGTCAAAAGGAATTTTTCTACTATATAAACTTGTTCTAACAGTCGCTATGGAAGATTCTCCAACCATTACATAGATCACTGAAGATGCTGAGTTCCACACACATTTTTTTGAGTCCCTAATATATTCTAGTAGTCTACAGCAGTGTTTCTCAGTCTTGTTTTCATTATTGCCTCCACCCCCTGTCCCCAATGCTTTTTAGATTTTTTTTTCCTTAACCAGCCCTTGTAGGTATGCTCCGTATTAGTTTATATACTGTGTGTATCTGTGCTTTATGCTTGTAAAAAGAGTAAGATGACCCGCCATCTCAAGGACCAGTTCTGCCCCCTTGGGGGTGCTATCTAAAGTAACGTCCCTGTCATCAACACTGGGTACATTTCTTCGTTTGACAGCAATCTCAGTGATTCCTGATCAGGAGGGCTATACAAACATTGCAGGAGACCCGAGCATATTTCTGTCCTTGGACTTTGCTACCTAAGCTGACTGACTAGGATCCTGACTAAAGACCTTTTGGTGAAGTGAGGATCCCAACGAGAACACAGGACCAATTTCCTACAGTTTACTAGGAAAGCTGTTGCATAGTTCTAGGAACAAGAGTAACTCTCCCTCATGCCTGCTACGCCTAGGGGAAGAGTGTAAGAAAGCTGACGTTCTTCCCTGTGAGGTAAACGCTAAATGTGTGTGATCCTTGCGATATAAAAACCAAAATAAAGGACATCCTCCCTTATCCTCCCTGTTGTTCTAGAACTAATAATGCATTTTAGTGCCCTTTATCTCAGTTTCGATGCCTTCATCCCCCACTTTTGTTACTCACTATACAGGAAGCACCCAGGATGTGGGAACATCGTGACATTTGCACAATTTTTATTTATTGCTGTGGAAGGCTTCCTCTTTGAAGCTGATTTGGGAAGGAAGCCGCCAGCTATCCCAATAAGGTATGGCACATTGAAGTCTTTTAGGTTTTAGTTTTTTTTGTTTGTTTTTTTTTAAAGTTAAGAGGTGGTACCTGTATACAAGGAGTATGAGACATTCTTTTATAAGATTTATATCAAAGATATCAGTATAATAATTTATTTTCTGAAGTTAATATGTTGTAAAGCTGCAGGGAGCCTATTTTTAGAATAAAATTCCTGCCACAAGATTTAAAATAACTTTGATGAACACGAGGTGGGGAGAGAGAGAGAGAGAAAGAGAGAGAGAGAGAATGTGTGTGTGTATGTGTATATAACATAAGGTCAGTCAGAAGTCTAGTGTGACCACAAATTTTTAATAATGATTTTGCTGTCCTGTGTGTTGGTATAAAGTTATCAAACATGCTAAGAGTGGTATCATTGTTCCATTTTAAAAATGAATGTCTTTTGCAAATAGAGGTAGTAGTTATACAACATTGTGAATATACCAGATGCCACTGTTATTCACTTTAAAATGGTTAATTTTTTGTTATGTGAATTTCATCTTAATTAAAAAAAAGAGTGGCAAGGTAAGTCTAAATTGTTGATGCCAGACCTCTGTCCATTAGTCCAAATTTGCGTAACTGTACTCATGGGGCCAACTAGAAAACAGAACAGTTCTTATGATAAACAATGTATTGAAAACTCAGCATTCTTGCTGTAAGAGACTTGAGATAAAAGTATAATCCAGGCTGGGTGTGGTGGCTTATGCCTATAATCCTAGTGTTCTGGGAGGCCGAGGCAGGAGGATCGCTTGAGCTCAGGAGTTTGAGACCAGCCTGAGCAACAGTGAGACCTGTCTCTACTAAAAAAAATTAGCCAGGCGTGGTGGCATGCACCTGTGGTCCCAGCTACTTGGGAGGCTGAGGCAGGATGATTGCTTGAGCCTAGGAGTTTGAGATTGCTGTGAGCTATGATGACACCACAGCACTCTAGCCTGGGTGACAGAGCAACTCTGTCTCAAAAAAGAGTGTAATTCATCCATTTGTGAGTATGTAGTAGGATACTGTCTCTTGCTCCCTTTGAGAGAGACTTTCTGGTGTGAATATATACAAGTTCAGGCTCATCCTTGTTGGTATTCTTTTGCAGCATTCCTGAATAGCCTACTGTAGACAATCTGGCTGAATTTTGTTGTTAATATTGTACTTTTAAGTTTCCCAATGTGATGCTAAATATCCTGAATATTATTTGTTTGTTTTTCATTGGCTTCACAATCTGTGTACATTTTTCTGCTTCTGTAGACTAGCATTTACTTCACAGTTTAGGAGCCCCAGGATTTTTGACTCCTTTGGCCCTTTCCTGCCTGCTCGCACTATCTCTTCCCATGCCCTGTGCCCCTGTCAGCCTAACTTTTATGGTAGTGTCTCAGCTGGCTGGCCTCCCTGCCTCCCACCTCCTCATCCCTCCATTACATCTTCTGCTGTTTTATCATGTCACCCCTTTCTCAGCAGTGTCCACGATGTTTAGAATAAAATCCAAACTCCCCAACATGTGCTTTGAGGCTCCCTGAGATCTCGCCCTAACAGCCACACTCCCATGTGTGTCTTACGTGTGGTGGCTATTTTATTTTCTGTATGTGAAGCCATAATCAGAATCTTGCTCATGTCATTCATCCCCGTAAGCGATTTCTAGGCAGTACTATGTAGGCAGCAACGTGGAATGATTGAATTAATTATCCTGAAAGACCTTGACAAACTAACTCACTTAATCTCTAAATGGCATCTCTTCAAGACATGACTGAGAAAATTTGGCGGAAAACTTTGTGAAGTCACCAATAATGTATTATTTAGAAGCTGTGAAAAAGCTGTTGGTCATAATTTTGCATGTATGATATACTGAGTTCTGCATTCATTGTCAGGCTTCTCAAACTTTCCAGACTGTGTTAATGTAGACATGGCTAGGCTCCCTATTGTGGTACATCAAACCAGCAACACAGAATCGGTTCTTGTCAGAGAAGATAACTTGGACTCAGCAGTGTCATATTCTTCAGATGCGCAGAGGTAGAAAATGGTTGGGAACCTACTTAAAGATCAGCATTTCCTGAAGCGCATGGAACCACTTATTTGCTTTTGCCCTGCTTTCATTAACCATTTATTTTAAATACTGTTTTTTCTCTTATTGGATATAGTAAGTTGAATTATATGAAACTGCTGATAGTCAACCTTTTTTGACTTATAAAAAACATGGCACTTTTATATGGTTTAACCTAATATCTATGAAGGGCATCATACATATTTTCTAGATCACAATGGGGATGTACAACTGTAAAATTATTTGCTTAATTCCTTTATCTGTTCATAATTATTCATTTGTATTTATCCCTTTATCTTTCTAAATTATTAGGGTTACTGGATTTTTTTAGTTTTTGTTTTTATTTTAAAAGCTATAAACTCTCAAAAAGCAGGTACCCTGATTTTAAATAAAAATCTATATAAGTCAAATCATGTCCCCATTAATTCACAGGCCACTGATTCAGAATATGGGATGATTTCAACAGATGCTAGGCTGAAAGTAACCCTTGACTTAGCAAAGCTTTTCTTTAGAAATAGTGAAAATTAATATTATAAGCAACTATATGGAAGAAATATTTGAGATAATTAACCCATTTCAAGTTCTTAGAGGTAAATGAAAATAATGAACTGATGCAATAATAAAAAATCATACACTTTAAAAAACCTATTGATGTCTATTAGGTAACATTTTTAAAGCTTAGTTTTATGTTACTATGTATACTTGGAAAATATTAAAATAGTGTTTTTTAAAACATATTCTGTAATTCAAACTTTTCCCCATGTTAGGTCTGGCTTTGTGCAGTATTTTCATATGTACTTAATATTTGACTTCACATGATAAGAGTGATACAATCTTTTAATGTACAGGAAATAAGAAAGATACTTTTTAAACAAGAAATATGTATTTCTTTCTATATTTTATTTTCTTGAAATAGTAGATTCTATGTGATGTGCTGCTCTCTCTGCATTTCAGGTACTACGTCATAATGGTAACCATGTTCTTCACTGTCAGCGTGGTGAACAACTATGCCCTGAATCTCAACATTGCCATGCCTCTGCATATGATATTTAGATCTGTAAGTGTTGCCAGCTCACATGTGTATGTTCTTCTGAAAAATATAAGTAGGTAGATTGAAAATATGGCAAAAGTAGAAAGGTCTTGTAATAAGTAAAGTCTAGGGTATAAGAATAGTTTTGTGAATGAGTGAGCAGGGTTGGCTTTCATCTGAGCATTAAGGCAAAAAGAGAGAAATCTGAAAGTGGATGGTTTACTTTTATTTATCTGATGCCTAATGGATAATTAATAATAAGAAAATCAAAATTTCCCTGGGAAACAGATTTTACCTTTAATTTTCTCCATCTGATTGATTTTATATTCATATTTGCTATTAATGTTATTTAACTGATTTCTTACCACTTCTTTTTTCCATAAAATTACGTTTACATTTACATGAAACAGGTTCTTCTCTTTTCTGATTTTTTTTTTTTTGGAAGCAGAAACTTGAGGTCATAAAGGGAAATTCCTAAGGAAGGTAGAGTTTCTCCCAAAGCGGTACAGGTTTTCTTCTTTGCCTGATGTATGGTGGGAGATCTGTGTGTATATAAACAAGAATAGTGTTCCCTGAAAAGCAGAAAGACTTCAAGGGGAACCTAGTTAGGATTGCAGAAGAATGCAAAATGGGTGATAACTGAAAGGATAACATTCTGAGTGGCCTGAGATTTTTGTGAAGTTGAATGTGCTATTCCTGAAGGGACTTTCCAGAGCTAATTTTAATTATTAAGGTGACCTTCCAAGCATTGAACATATAGTAGACTTTCAATAAACACTTGTTGATTGAGTGATACCTTTCCAGAGAAGAGAGAGATCCTTGCATGACTTCTCTCATTAAAATTAGGTATAGGGAGAAGATTATTAAAAGCTCATATAAATTACATAGATGGAAAATTTGACAAAATAAGTCTATAATGTTATTTATTCTTGCTAACCCTCACTTCCACTATGACAAATTATTGAGAATTGATCATTTTATTCTCATTGTCATCTTTGAAAGGTTTTATTATTTTACATATTTTATGGTCTATACTTTTTGCCATGGTAAGAACAACTGAGCCCCATTAATTTTTTGTCCTAGCCTCCTGCATTCCATGTTTTTCACCATTGTCTGTGTTTATATTCATCTTGGATTACGTTGTTTTCTTCCCCTAGTGCACTAAAACTGTGGTACTTTTGTTTTACAGGGCTCTCTCATTGCCAATATGATTCTAGGAATTATCATTTTGAAGAAAAGGTAAATGGTACACTTTTATATTTCATGTACAGAATGATATCCTGAGCCACCATCTATAAGCTAATCATCTGGATTCCATTTCCCACAGTGCTGATAAGTTAGTTCTTGGCTGAGCACCTTTTTTTCTTAGTTCTTCCTTTGACAGTGGTACACAAGGATGCAATTTCCTGAGGTAGTTGACCAGGTAAAAGGCCCCACCTGTGGGTTTGGAGCAGACTTTTCCCAATGTAGAACTGGCTAGCTCTTATCATCATTGAATTTTAGTACCATACTAACCTGTGAAGCCAATATAGTATGGGCGTTACTCACCACTTGTGATCATTTACATTTACAGTTAAATTATTCAAATTAAATAAAATTAAATATTTAGTTTCTCAATCTCATAAGTCACATTTTAAATGCTCAGTAGCCACATGTGGCTGGTGGTGACCATATTGGAGAACCCAGATACGGAACATTTCCAATATCCCAGAAATTCTGTGGGATGGTGTTATCCTAATTGGTGCTTATCAGTAGAGTGTAATGAACTGAGGAGTAATCATTCGTATTTAAAAGGAAATTCCTAACAAAGTCCTAAATAGCCAAGAAGATAGAATGAAAGATTCAGGACTGTTCTTTGTGACTGTCACCAGTGGCTCTCTTTGGGGTAGGGGTGGGAAATACCAGGAATACCTGGGATGCTTTCTCAAAGTACTTTTTTCCCCCCCGCCTTCGTTCTGAGCCTCACCCCTCACTTCCACGTAGGAGGGACACTGGAGAGAGATAGCACATACAGTCTAGAAAATTTTTCAGGGCATGTTTGCTCTCCCTGTTAAGACCAAAATTGTACAAGTTGATGGCAACTTTTCAATGTATTCAGTATCCAACCCTAGCATTAGAACCAGCTTGGAAAGTGGCTGTCAATTTAGAATGTAGGCACCTAGAGTTTTTAAGTAATAAAGGCTGTGTCATAAAAAGGACAATTTCCCATCTCTTACTAGGCTCTTTATTGTAGATATTTTATCTCCTGAGGCTTATATATTCCCTATTAAATACCACCTATTAATGCCTATTAAAGTTACTCCTTCTTCCAGGTTCTCTGCATGTAGCATACATGTATATGGTCAGGTTTACTACATTTGGAGTGACCACTGTGCTTCTTGGTGGCATAGAATTCACCTTGGGACAGGCCTGTGGTCCTTCCCAACCTTTGATTTTTTGGCCCATAACAGGGATACAGAACATATTATAGAAGGAATTGTATTCTCCTGATATTGTCCAAAAATGTCAAGGGTCTTTCTCAAACAACTGTTTTCCTTAAGAACTTGTTTTAAGTCTGTCATCTTGAATCTATCTATCTAAGCCTTTTTGACTTTTTTTTCTATGTGTACCACCCCCAGAGCAGGCATTTCCGTAAGTTAACTATCCAACATAGTGAATTCGTAATTTAGTATCTCCTTTTATTTATCTTGGGTAGAGGGCCCTCAAGTTCATAGTGTGCTCCTCATTCCAGGATTTGAAGACCAAATCTATGTTCCCCTCAACCAGGCCTTGGGTTATTTTGGGGGCCTGAGCTGTAAGCCTCTGCATCTTGATCTCTCCAGACTGAAGACTTGCATTATTTTTTACATCTACCTCCAGTAGCGCCTGCTTCTTCCGCCACCCCTCTCCTCTAGCATAGTCCTTTTGGCCCTTTTGTTCCCTTTCTCTGCTGCTTATCCAATTGTGTTGGCCTTTTATTAGGTACTATGACCAGAATGATACAATGTATTTGAGTAAACTACTTCAGATGGTTCATCTTCTAAGTTGAGTTTCTTTTAATTCTTGCCTGAGGCCTTTTGCTTGATCACCAAGACTCTGAGAGGGATGCTAATGAGGCTATTTTAGCATGAAATGCCACTGTTCTTACTGCCCATATTTTGATAAATTGACTATTCCTCCCTTTATCCAACTATGCCAACATTTAAAAACAGCGCTAAGTCATTCAGAGATTTTTTTTAAAATGCCCTCCCCAGAGGATGGATGATTGGATTATTTTCTGAGTATGGAATGCTGCTATTTGTACTTGATCGTCTATTCTTCCTCTTGCGTGGTGTGTGTCTTATGACTCAGGTTTGGGCTCCTTAAAGACAGGAAAAGCAAGAGATCCCAGTTAAATGTAGGTCTGGCTTTCATTTGGACTCTTGAGAGCAGAATGGAACATCATGTCCGGTCTGTGTCTGTTTCTGTTTTTGTTTTCTGATGAAATAATCTATTGGTCCACAAAATATTGGAAACAAATTATTTTAAACAACATCAAGGAGAGGTGTTCTTTGGAAACCAGTGGGTATCCCGATTCCTTCATGCACATACTTAATATGGACTCTGCTGGAAAGTGCTCCTCTCAGTCATAGTGATTTGTACTTTCATGCACCATCTGACTGTGATTATCACTTGGAAATGCATATCTGTGCTTTCCTAAGGTGTTTTTCTTCTTATTTTTGCAGATACAGTATATTCAAATATACGTCCATTGCTCTGGTGTCTGTGGGGATATTTATTTGCACTTTCATGTCAGCAAAGCAGGTGGTAAGAATCAGCTCACAAATCATTTATATTCACTACTTGCCATTGGGGCTCAGTTATCAGGCATGTATTAATAATTAAATAAATTCAAATCCTTTTGTAATGCAAGGATTTTGAAAACGAAGAGAGGAGGAAAATGGGTAACAAATATTTCCCTTGTATCTCGGCAGCTTGCATGTAGCTCTGGTCTCTGTACCTAGTATATTTTCTTATTTCCTAGACTTCCCAGTCCAACTTGAGTGAGAATGATGGATTCCAGGCATTTGTGTGGTGGTTACTAGGTAAGTACAGTAATTATAATAAAGCTAATTGCCTTTGCAGTTGTGTTTGCTGAGTTTTCTCCTAAGAGACATGTTTCTTGGCAAGAAGCTTCAGCTAAACAAATTATGCCATAGAAGAGAGAGGCACCTGGGATCATAATATCGCTGAACCTTAGTGCACAAGAAATGAAAAAAAGAAAATTTCCATGTTCATAGCAGTGTGTTCTGCAACATGGATCCATGTTTTTCTTAGTTGCCACTGGTATAGAAGGAAAAGTATATGTCTACTTTCCCATCACGCTCTTTGAGAGCAGTGCTTGGAGTGTCACTGTCTCTTCACGATCTGTCTGCTGAGTTGAAGCTCCTGCAAAAGATGCGCACATTAGAGCAGTTGACTCTTTAAATTTCCAAAGGACCCATTTCTAAATCTTAGATTTATTTTCTTCTAGGTTAGCTGTTCCAAGTGGCAATATTCCCAAACCTGACTGATCATCAGAATCTTCTGGGGAATTTTTTAAAATACAAATATCTCCTTGTGGAATTAATTAGGCAACTCCTGTAGAACTTTGTTCTCACATTTTTTGATACGAGGTGAAACTCTTTTCAGGTGCTTTCAGTGATAACAATAACAGATTGAGACTGACCAGGTAGAAGAGAAATAGCAATGAAAGAGCTGTGTTTTCTTTGCTTCTCGGTTTTGAAACTGTATCCCTTTAAGTTGTTCTTAACATAGAAAGATCATTATGAATTATTAGAAAAATACCTTACCCAATGAGAAAAATTTGCAAAGGATATAAACATATAATTCATGGAGAAAATTAATGTCCAACAATTTTATGTTCAGCCTCACTAGTCTAGTGATCAAAGAAATGCAAATTGAAACCAAAATGCATTATCTTTTTATTTTTGGCCTGTCATATTGGCAGGATGATAAATGGCTAATCTAACTGTTGGTGAGGGTACAGTAAGACAACCATTTTTATATAAACTGTTTGGGGCATAATTGGACACAGCCTTTCTGGAAAAATATCGTGTATTGAATTTTTAAAATACCCACAGCCTTTGACTCAGTAATTCCACTTATGAGAGTTTATCCTAAGGAAATAATCAACATTTGTTTAAAGATTTGTGTACAAGGATATACACTGATTTTAATGAAGAAATAATTGGAAGTAAAAATAACCTAACTATTCTCATCTTAGTATATAAGATATTTAAGCATGGTACAGCCTCATGATAGTGTAATATGCAATCATTGTATCATACTTTTGAAAAAATTTTAATGAATCATTTGAAGAAAAAGTCTAGGAACAAGATGATGAAGAAAGCAAGATATAAAATTTTATATACAATCTGCTCGTGTCATAATATAAGAAGTATTTACACAAATGAATCTAGAGAGATGTAGAAAACTATAAAGGTTTGGATGGTAATATCATAGTTGATTTTTATTTCTTTTTAAAATTTTCTATACATTGTACATTTAGTTTGTAGTATTTGTAGACCTTTAAGCAATCAATAAATGTTCTTTAAGAAAACATCTGGAAATTAACAAATGTAGGCATCTTGTAACCCAATGTTTGGTTTTTAGGTATTGTGGCTCTGACTTTTGCTCTTCTGATGTCAGCAAGGATGGGTATATTCCAAGAGACTCTATACAAACGATTTGGGAAACATTCCAAGGAGGCTTTGTTTTATAATGTAAGCAGCTTCTTGCACCTGGGGAAAGATGAAAATTCCTGAGTTGTAATATGTTATTTCAAGTGAAATATGCCGTCCTTCTAATGTAGTTGAAGGATCAGTTTATTATCATGTTGCTTTCAAACACCTTAATCTTTGTTTATTTATTGTTTTCTCTTACTCTTCAACCTGTTTTTATTTTTCTCTTCATTTCTTTTTCCCTGACTTCATGTTATCCTCAAATCTTTTTTCCCACTAGTTTCCTAAATTCCCTGAGATCTGCGTTTGCATTCTTTATGATTTTAAATCCATTACGTTTGCTTAACTTTTCTCAAAAACACTAAAATGTAGCAAGTCCTTTTGGACAGAATGACTATGTGTTTAAATATCTCCATTCCCTTTTGTTGAGGAAAGGATGCTGGCTCCATTTTTTGCTTTATCTGTGATGGTCATCAGACTGCATAATTTAGGGTTGATATCATGTCATACAATGTCAAGTGGTCAGAAGCACTGTATGCATTTAAGTTAAGTCTAATTTGCTTTTATTGATATTGTTTGTCAGACAACTTGTACAACTTTTGTTTATTGTAAAGCTATTCTAATTATTCTGTAATGTTTTCACACTTAAATTTATGTGACCTATTTCTTCCCATAGCATGCCCTTCCACTTCCTGGTTTCATCTTCTTGGCTTCTGACATTTATGACCATGCAGTTCTATTCAATAAGTCTGGTGAGTTTGTGGTTGTATGGTGAAATTATCTGACAGTTTCTGAGGCAAAGTCTCAATTTTACTCTTGACTTGACCACGGCTATTTTCATGATCTTATGCAAATCATCTTTGCCTCTTAAAACTATCCCTATTCCAACACAGGAATACAGTGCCATTAATCAGTAATTGCAGCAGCAAAAGCTTTTACAGGTGGTTCTCAATTTTTTAACAAAAGAATTAAGAGAAATCTTCAAATTTTCTATTTTGCTTTGGAATTTGTGTGCTTGCATTTGAGCATGGAGTGTTTGATATTTTGCACGTACAAACAGATAGTAATGGCACACTGCAGAGACTGGAGTTCTGTGAAATTGGGCAACAGTCCAGCTCTCTCTGCTGCTGTTCAGCCTTTTCTGCCATGAAAGATAGAGCTGCTTGCAAATCCGGCCCAAGCTGCCTTGGAGCAGAGCAAGAGGGGCGCTAAATGATGACAAGGCTTTTCTCCTAGTTACGGCTCAGATAGGCAGCAGGAATAAACAAAATCAGTTTCAAATGTCTGTAGTAAATTAGCTATTACTCTCTTAAGTGGCTATTCAATAAATTCGTTATAGATTGTCAGTTAACATGAATAAAATCACTTATATGATCTGATTCTCTAATAGACATAGAGTATTACACAGACAAATGAACACACAAGGAATAAATAATCATTTCTAGGATCAAGGCTTTATGTTGCACATGCCTTGAATGGTAAGCACATTTTGTAAAATGACAGTTTACAAAATTAGTTATTTTGTAAACATTAGTTTGCTGTCTGAGCATGAATTATGAAGTTATGAGTGCTCTCTGCATTTGTGATGTTGCCTTTCCCGTTTGGCCCAAATAAAATGTGATGAAGCCAGTAAGGAAGTTTGTAAGGTTCTGAATTACTCAGAGCATCATTTATGATTATTAACACAACAGTTTTTAAGATCCCTGAGAATCCACATAGCAAAAGGCTATTGAAATAAAAAAATTATCAAAGTCCATGGGATTGATTTGGTTACAAGAATGAATTTTCTAAAAGTCACAGGGCTGGGTATTTATCATAAAACTTTTTTTACAATGTGCCTTCAACTTCTTCAGAATTATTCCCAAGTTAAATAATACATGTTCCTGCTCTGGATTTTCTTCAGGTTAAATATCTGAGACCCTTAAATTTTCCAAGAGAGCTAAAATCCACCTAAGTATTTTAAGTCACACTGATTTTGTCTTTCTTCAGTGAATTGATGCCGTGGATCTCTGAAGTTATTTAACAGTAATCACATTTAACTTTCTTTTCATTTCAGTACTTGATAAGTATCTCAAAGACAACAGAATACAAGATTATTGGCGTTATTCACTGGTCCAGAACACAATTACAAGAATTAGTCTTTATGTATATATGTGATTTTTTTTTGGCAAAAGAAAATTCATGGTAATGTCCTTATCAGATTGCAGCATCACTTTATCAGAATTTCTTAAATTATGCTAATAATTCAAAGTCTGAAAACAATTTAACAAAACAAAAAAACCTGACCCTTTGGGGATTACTATGGGGATCCCCTTTGGGGATTACTATGTCCTTATTTTCTTTGATCTTAGATATCTTATTTCCTCCCAAATATTAACTGTGAAAGTCTCATTATATAAAACTAACAAAATAATATATTTAAAGGAAAAACAGTTACTCACAGTTCTATCGGCCTATACATCTGCTAATTTTATTTTTACCAGTTTTCTTCCAGACATTGTCTGTTTACATACATTCTTACATAGCTTTAATCCTTGTGTAGATATACTTTTATATTTGTTTTTCACTTTTATTCTGGGTTTTGTCATGTGACTATATAATTTCTATGATTTTCCTTTTTATGGAATGTATAATGCTTCATCTAATTAAAGTACGTTTGCTTACATAGCCTTTGCTCTATCACTGGACATTTAGATTGATTTTGAGTCATAGTTTTTCCTTTTGTGAATAGTACTACAATGAATGCAGAACTTTTTTCTTCTTTTGAATAATCTAGGATTAATTCCTAAGGATGGTTATGAATATAATACTTTTATGGCCCCTTAAGCATAATTGTGAAACTTATTTTTAAAAGAATAATACCAATGTATAGTGCTACTAACTGCATGGCTGTGAGTTCTACTACCACCTGCCAGTTAGGATATTACTTATAAATTTTGAATTGCTAATTTAGTAGATATAAAACAGTACAATCTAATTTAATTTGGGATTCTTTGGTTACTGGGAGGATTGAACATATTTCCAAAAGGTGTTTAGTTACTAGTTGTCTTTCCTGCTCTTGCGTTCCTTGTCAGTTAAGGTTATATTGTTTTGAACTTCTCTGTGCTTCAGTCTTCCTTTGTGAAGTGAGGTCCTATTCAGGTGAATGGTAAAGAGTTTATTTAAAAATTAAAATAAGTTGTTTGTTTTAAGAAACGAATTTAATGACTCTTATGGCTGCTATAGACTAGAATCAAGGCAAGTATAGTGTGGTAAATGGTCCAAATCTATCTGCAAGGGAGATAACATTGCTGTCCCTATTATATTCAGTCTGTATAATCTTGCTCAAAAGATGAAAAATTTTGCTGTCAAAAAGTGATATGACTATGTCCTCTCTTAATCATTGCAGAATTATATCAAGTTCCAGTCGTCGGCTTGACAATGCCCATCATGTGGTTCTACCTCCTCATGAATGTCATCACTCAGTATCCTTTGGACTCCTCTGTCATCTGTATGTCTTCTCCATGTTAATTTGGCATAGGATTGTTTATTCTTTTCTTTTTCTAAGAGTACAGTGACATGATTTTTGGTTTTATTCTCCAATAAACAAGACAAAGAGACCCATTCAGGGAGCTCCTTTGTAGAGAGCAAAAGAAATATTAGCGGTGCAGTAGGTCAGAAGCCGCAGGGCAGCAGGAGGAAATGCTCTGGGTGGAAGTGCAGGAGTCCTCGGATTGATTAAAAACTAGTATAACATAAACGATCTGTGACTTCTACCTGGGGTTTTTTGGTATCCCAGGATATTTCCAGTTCTCACATAGTTCTGAAAAAATCTCAAATTAATCGAGACTTAGTTTTTTAAAAAATGATTATTTTGAGTGATCTTTATTATTAAAATTATTATGTCTTTGAAATTGTGAAATGGATTGAGATTGACCTCATTTCTCTGAAGTCACCTCATATCTACTATACAGAGTTCTTTTTTTGGAGGAATGGAAGGGCTGGGGACAAGGTAAAATAAAGGTGGATGGTGTCACCCTTACCAAGAGTGTCACCCTCTGTCATTACCTCAGAGGTGACTTTCACTGGAAACCATAGGAAGAATTCAGAATCAGAATAATGGGAGGTTTTTAGGCCGTTTTGGATTAGGATCCATAAATGGAACAGCAGAACAGGAACTCTGCAGGGTGTTCCACTGAGGACAGCCTCAGAGAAGCCGTAGCAGACCCCCGTGTCCCTCATGTTTTCTTAGAATATGAAATTTTAAGCTGAGAACCGTGCCAGAATCAGCTCCCCCACTGATTTCCCAAGTACAATCTACACGAAACTACCTTAACTCCAGTCCTCCAGGTACGTGTGCATCCGGGGTGTGTTCATCCTCACCACAGAATGCGCCTCCCTCACCGTCACGCTCGTGGTGACCCTGCGCAAGTTTGTCAGCCTCATCTTTTCCATCTTGTACTTCCAGAACCCTTTCACTCTGTGGCACTGGCTGGGCACCTTGTTTGTCTTCATTGGGACCTTAATGTACACAGAGGTGTGGAACAACCTGGGGACCACACAAAGTCAGCCTCAGAAGGACGACAAGAAGAACTGAAGTCTGCCTGGAACAGAGAGACCAGTATTGTAGTGAGGGAGGGATCTGGCGAGGGTCTAGCCACCATTTCACTTTTGTCAATGCTGAATTACTGCCAGTATTGAACCAAACGTGCACCAGAGAATGCTCAGAAGGAGGGGACTTCTCAGATTTCTCATGGCTATACAGACCAACATGTGTAGACTCTGAATAGGAATCCCTCAACCCTAAAATAGAAAAGAGAACAGTTCTGTACTATTGAACAGCTCGTTCATTTGTTATTTCTCTTTTGTTTACCAAAATATTTAGTACTAGTTTATTGAATTCTGAGTCCCCAGAACTACTGGCTTAATATCTGTGGTCTTGGACAAGATTATCCCTTTTGTTGCTGTTCTGATGTTTCTCTGCCATAACAGTCACTATCGTCCTGTGGTCTCATCCCTTCTGTCTCCTGTCACCCCCTCCACTCCTCGGCAGCACTTTTTAGCCAGTTAAACATTCCAGGCGCCATCATCACTAGGAATAACTGAGTGGCCAAGTAAATTGAGACACCAGTAACATAGGGGCCAGATTTCCTCCAGGGTGCTGGGAAAGAAGCAGTTCGCCCTGTGAAGTGAGCCACAGTGACACTAGGAGCAGGACTGGTGGGACCCCCCACCTTTCCCACCTTTTGTTTTTTGTTTCCTGTGCAAAAGTCAGATGCTTTTCCCATCTGTTGCCCTCTGTGCCTAGAACAATCCTGCCGCGTATCTCATGTCACGTGAAGTGTTAATAAGAAAGAAAGGTTGTTTATGGATGGGCAGAAGGGAGGCTCTTTCCCTCAGTCTTCTCCAGGAAGCCCATTAGCTTGGGCCAAGATGGTGACAGCAGGAGGGCCCAGCAGCAGCTGGCCCTGCTCCTCCTGCAGCCCCTCCTGTAGCACCCACAGGGCTGGAGGGTGGGCCCCAAGTGGGAGGGAAAGTCTTTGAAAGGCTTTGCAACCGGGAGATTCAGCTTTGCCTGACAGGCCTGATAGAGTAACGACCAGTCAGGTGAATGAGTAGACTAAGATACATAGTGGGTGTGGGTGTGATGTGTAAATCAGATCCAATCACAACTACAATTGAAAGTTATTCTCTTTTTTTCTATAAAGTATCTTAATGCTCTAGATGGATATTGGGGGGAATGGTTGTGTGTGCTTTATTATATGCAGAAATGTGCCTCTCTCTTGCTAATCATTTCAAAGGTCTGGTTTTCCTCATACAGGATAATCTTGAGTCACTGTCACTATCGTGTGTGTAGCAGGTGTGTGCAGCAGGTGTGTGCTCTCATGTAGTTTGTCTGTGATGAAGGAGCATGGAAGTCAGTGTTCTTTTGTTTCCCCTTTCCTCACCTAGCTGGGACCTTTATTAACCTCATACCAGTACATGCTCCTCAGTGAGCAGCTAGACTTAATGGCCACTTCTCTTTTTGCCTATAGACATGGCTTTTCAATTTTTTCTGGGTGTAAATTGTGCTCTTAAATTGAGATGGGGCTTTCCGGGTCTCCTGGGCTCACTCTGTGGTGTGGTATAGTTATTCCAGTATCTAGAGCTATTCTTTGGTGGGTCTGAGCAGTGGCAGTGAAGAGAAATATCCTAGAACTGCAGGTTTGCAAGAAGTCATTTAAACTGCCTCAGTTTTTTGTTACTTAAAATGTGTATTCTATTTCTTCACCTAAGTCATTGGGTTTGCAGAGTTATTTGTTATTCTGGACATTGACAACTTTGCAGTGCCAGTAATGGCCTATTCTAAAAGTTGCTGAATTAGATGTGAAACCATTCATAGAATCAAAAGCCACTTGCTTTGCAATATGTGGAGTTCCTCAGAATTGATGGTGCTATAAATGTCCAAGTGTTAAATAACCTCTTAAAAATGAAAACAACAAAAGTCACTTTTATTGCTTAATAGAAGAAACTGTCCCCAGGGGGCTATTTGATTGCTACATATCTGGAGTCTCTGGGTAACTCTTAATAGGCTATAGCCTTACCTAACATGGTATCACCCTTTTTATGTTGATGGGAAACATTACAATTTTCGGTTATTTGAGACATTTTGATGTACACAGACAGCATTTGGGCCCGTTAGGTTTTAGATCCTGGTTTTAAAGCATGTCTGTTCCTCTCCTCGTGAATACCTGACCAGTCTTATTAATAGGAGGATATGTCTAGACGGATCATAGATCAGAGCACACATGCAACAAAACAAGCACATGGAGGAACAGAATGCCTCAAATGCCCTGTGAACCGGCCTTTCTCTCTAGTAGTAAGATATAAGGAAATACGTCTAAAGAATTCCAGGTAATACTTCACTCTTAAAAAAAATTTAATCCCCTTGGTTAACTGATTTTTCAATCCAGGTTGAAAATGTTTTCAACCTTTTTTAAAAGGGCAGATAAACCAGTTTGTAGCAGATCATACTTCTATCTAACTGGAGGAGAAATGTCTATTAAATGCCTTTCCTCTTTCTCTGGGTCAAGACCATGTAATTTTGTGCTTCACAGATAGAGGATATAGTTTGTTTACAAAAGAGTTTGCTGTGTAAGACATCTAAAACTCTACGCTAGAGCAAAAAACAAATAGCAAAGGACACTAGCCAGAAAATGCAGCGTGGGTGTGCGTGTCTGTGCCCACTGCGTAGCGTGGCCAGCGTAATACATATTGTAACAGGAGAAGACGGTGGATGTTTGAATTATATTAATTTACTGTCTATGTATCCTTTGCCAAAATTCTATTATCACATTGTAAGTGTTTATCCTTTTCATGTTTATCAGTAATTTATTTTCGATTCTTTGTTTTCTTTTTCATCCAACTAAAACAACCATTAATGTACTTGATAAGTTTATATCAAGTTCAGAAGTGTTTAGACACAATCCCAATAGCTGGCTTTGTGTTGTTTTGTTTGTTTCCTCCTTTTCATCCACTTAACCAAAATGAAATGCTGCAGGATTTTAATGTGGTCAATGGTAGAAACAGAGGAAAACCATAAAAGCTGAGTTGATCTGTGCCACCCAGAGCAAACCTCTTCTATTCCTCTAGGAAGATGACATGATATTTTTAAAGGATTCTAACAAATATTTTGTGGTCCTCTCCTGAGCACCTTTCCTCTATTTTTTTCACTTCCTAACCCCTACCTCCAATTTCTTCTCTGCAGCCTCCATTCACCTGCAGTGTTTTCTACTGAGGTAGACCTATAATCTCATATCTGTTTATGCCTCTATTCTTTGGGGCCTCTGAATGTTTTTGTGGAATTTTACAGGGTATTTATATCTGCACAGCATGTATTTTGTTATACATTCTTATAAACATTGATAGTAGGGGTGTGCATTTATAAGGATAAATAAGAGTATCTGGCAGCATATGTGAATACTATAGGTATAGATGAGTATGAACATTAAGGGTTATGTAGAAGTATTTTATATATTCTGTTACTGTTCAGAGTGGGAGCTGAGAATCTTTATTATCATTTTCTTCTATATTTGGAAAGTGATAGTTTTCTTATTTGCTCTTTTTACCCTATCTGTCACTGGTTTCACTCAACAGTGCCAGATACCTATGAAGAGGGGAAGTAAAAAACATTAGGTCAGGAATAATTCCAAACCAATGAATTAGCTCTGGGCCGGTGGACATGTTCATTGTTGGACCAATTGGCATTGACGTAACCAGATACACAAATGTACGTGGAGAAGAACCACATTATAGAGATTGGAAATCAAGGTGCTACACTTATTGTCTTTTGTTTCTCTTTGGCTTGGAGTAAATAGAATTATGAATAATTCTGTCCTTAATAGATGACCAAAGCATTTTGGTCTCAATAGCTTTCTCCTGAAAAATGGCCGAATCTTATCTGTGACAGTTCATTCTTAGATTAAAAGAACTGTCAATATAGATAAAATCCATTCATTATTATTATTGGTTGGTGTGCCATTTGAAAATGAGTAAAAACAATATATTTGTAAGTAAAAGAACTAGTCGTAAGTCTTGGATTATGTTCACCGTGTCCTGGGCTGGGGTGAGAGACTGGCCCCTCTTGGCTTTGTAGTATGTTCTGTCTTCCCAACAGTTCTCTTACAATAGACATTCCAGGGATGAGAGGGGCCAAGGATCATGTTTTATTCATTTCTGTATTGCCAGCCCCTGGTATAGTATGTCTGACTTATGTTACATGAATAAACCAATGCTTCCCTAAAGTTTCTGAGAAACTTTCTCATGGTTTCTGATACCTGCTCCTAGGCTTCATCAGCTGGTTGGCAAGAAAGCAAATGAGGGGAAACATTCCTAAGAATCCAAGCAAGAGAAGGATGGAGGAATACTGGGGAGACAGACACCGGGGAATGCTATCAGTATGCAGCCTGCTTCCTAGCTGTTTGCTCTCTGGATTGCCTGGTGGTAGGAGGGAAGGGCATTATGTATTTAGCATTTTACATATCTGATGCTCAGGAAGAAAGTGCATGGAGATGCCTATTAGAACATTAAAGATTCTTAAAAATTTTTGAAGTAGGCTGCCTGGGGTGACCAGCCCCACCCTTCCGTCTCCATAGCTAGTCCAGTTAGTTTATGTTGGCGGATGCCTGGAGATCATTGTCTATTTGTCTATTCTCAGTATCATACTGAGACATCTCCCCTGAGCTTTACCTACTTAAATTGCTAACTACCCTATCCAAATGTGTCAATTTTAATCAAATGGAGCAAGCTGCAAGGGATGGGTGAAAAAAGAAACCTTGTTCTACATTTAGAAGAAATAAGATACATACTTTTTAAGAAAAAAATTGTAATAATTCTTTAGGCACACTGAATTATTGATATCTTTTGAGATGTAAAGACTCCTGTGAACCAAAAAGAGTAACAGCAGTTATTCCCCAGTGCCATAAAAATGTCTTTGTGTATCACTTGCAATCGCAAGTCATTTCTGTGCCAGTTGCTTTCATACCGGAGAATAGCCTCGTCCTCCAAAAAAAGAGGATGATTTTAGAAGTAGGATTTCCTAACAAATTATGTGGTAGGGAGGAATGGCGGGGATTTTATTTATGCAGTCTCTGAGCTCTTCATTCAGTATTACAGTTGAAGAACAAAGATGGGGGAGGGAGGAGTAGATAGCAGTAGAGAATGTAGAACAGCTAGAAGACATTAGTGAGTATTCAGGTTTTGAGCTGTGTAAATATTAAACATCGGCTTCCAGCCTTGTGAGTTATTTGAGCAGAAAGTTAAGGAGGAAAGAAATTTTGTGAATAAAAATGTTTTGCCAAACTGAATGAGTCTTTGTACCATTATTTCTTATAAAGAGCCATTTGTTACCTTCTGAAACAACTCATCAGGCATCTGGGGTTTATCTAGAATTATGCAATCATTGTTTCTTAATAAAAGTGATGAATTTCTTGCAGGTGTTTCCAATCACTGTTACCTTTGATATGCTTGTGTGCAGTTTTAAAATCTCTCTGATTTTTACCTTGTGTAGTGGCGGTGGCACATTTTACTACAGACAATCGTCAGCAACCTGTCTTACGAATTCCCAGCAGCTAGATCCCGAATAAACCACTTCTCAGGCTACAGGTCTGATTCAGCTTCAGAAGTTTAAAGAGGATCAGCCTACTTTTGGAGGTTTTAAAGGTTCATGGCAGTAAGTTTCTATAGCAAATCTCTCAAAACTTCCTTGCCTTAATAAAAATACACTGACTTTTGTAGTGCTGTGATAGCCAGCTCTCTTTCTGTATCTTCAATAAGTCGCTTTTAAATAAACCTTGATGGGAAAGCAACTCTCAAAACCGTTTACTACACTTGGTCTATTTTTAATCGTGTTATGCAGTAGCCCCTAGGTACAGAACACGAAAAATGAGAGATTTTGCACTAAATATAGCATAATTAAAATTAATCTCTTTAAAAAGTGCAGCACGCTTTTATCAGAACAGGGCTGGATGTTGTTAAACAGCCTCCAGCCTGTGATTGCAAGCTGGAATAGTCTTGCTGCTTCTGAAGCCCCTTCACTCTCAAGTCATATAGGCAGAGGGCGTGTTGAACTCTAAATTGTTATGAACTTCAAGCCTACAAAACTGTAGAGAACCTCCTTAGTTCAACTCTTGAGCAAATTGTATGATCTCATTAGTAGAGCAGTCTCCTACACGGCACCCTGTGATTCTGGCTCGAGCAGCAAAAAACAATTGCAGGTAATGCAGTGGCGTCTCAGCACGAGATAGCCCTCGTTAATGAGGGCTACAAGCACCTAGGTGGGTGTTGGCCAAGGTCTGATTTCTTTTTCCCCCCATTCGGCATTCCAGCAGCTATCAGAGATGAATACAGATCAATGAATTGCGTGTGTGTTCATGTCAAAACTCTCTTTAAAAGGAAAAAAAAGACATCTGGCCATGCAAGTATTTATTAATAGTCAAAGCTTTTCAGTTATGTTTTTGTCTACAAATTAATAAAATCTCATCATTAAAATTATTTTAATGTCTGATTGTTTCTTAATCAGCACTTTAAGGACTTAGCATATGGCTCTCCATTATCACATGTGACTCCATGATGCACAGATGCATTCTAAAGCCAAATGGGCTTATGATTATAATTACTGGAGCTTTATTATTTCCCATAATAGCTTTGAATGAAGTTTACTGCATGAACACATTCCTTTCAAGAAGACCATAAATCTGTGTCTATTTCCCAGAATCTTTAACATTGTTAAAATGATGGGTTTCATTCTAGCAGTTAAATGGAGTGACATAGTAATATAGTAAACATATATTTACCATGTGTGAGACACTTTATTTATATTTATTTAATCCTCATGACAAATCATTGACGTAAGAAAATTATCCTTATTTTACAGGTAAGGAAACTGAGGCACAGAGGATCTACCTAACTTGCCTCAGTTACTCATATGTGTTGGAGCCAGGATTTGAGCACATGAAGTCTGATTCCAGAATCCGTAGCATTATGCTACCTCTAAAATCTCAGTAACAAGACTGTACAGTCTTCCTTTGCACTACGTCTCCCTGGTTGGTATAGATCTTTATATGCTAAATGTCATCATTAAGTCTTGAATCTGTTTACTTATGTTATCATGTGTCTGAATTCATATCCTATTTCCTCTCTAAAAGCTTACGATCTGTTCTATAGTACAAGCGAGAAGAAAATAAAACCCAGAAAGTTAGTAGCAAAACAGGACTCTGAAAGTGTTCTGATTCTTAAATGTTCACATCAGAATGTACCCACTTTTCTTGGTATCTGAAGCACACAATTGTCAGGTTAATTAACAATGTCAAATATGCAGTATAGAAACTTTGGTAATTAAGTCACAAAGCCTTTATCAATTATTTGCTTAAGTAATTATAATTTACAGAATGTTTAATATATGTGTTAACTGTTAGTTTCTCCAAGTCCTGTCCAAGAAAGCATTTATTAATAAATTGTTATCCACATAGATAAATGCCAATCCTGAATTATACTTTGATAATAAACGTTTAGTTGTTATACAAGGATCATTACAAGAGTTTTCATTTTGAATGATTGAGTATCTTTGGCAAAAATGGAGTTTAATGCGTTATCCATCCGATTGCCTAATATCCCCCATTCAAACAAGAATCAATGTTATAGTATTGCTCACATTTCAGTTCTAGAAAACATTTGTTTCCGCAGATGTGTTTGCATATGTAATTTTGTCAGAAAATGAAAACTGTCATCCCTTTCATACAAATTTTTTTCAGGGTTATGTTTAACTACATGTAATATTACTAGAAACCCAAACTTGAGTCATTTACTCTAATGGTTTATTTTTCACAAGAGGTAGGCACAGTGAGGCTGGTTCAGCCATTCAAGGAGGTCATCAAGGAAAACAAGTGGAAGCTGCTATAAAATGGCACATCTGCAAAAGTCCACATGTATGCCCACTATTGCCAGAGGAGCAATCAAATGGCTTCTGCTTCATGTCTGCCTTCCAGATTTCACAAGTACCTGTCATTAGAGAAATCTCAGAACTCTGCTGGCAGAGATTATGGAAATGTAGATCCTAAGACTCCCAAACCCGCTGGGATGGGAGAGATTAGACGGGCGAAAGAGGCTGAGATGCCAACAGGCAATCCAGCATGGTCCACCCCTGTGGCTGGTCTACTGAACAATGTTCAACTTCCAGACAAAAAAATTAAAGCAACAACAGCATGCTTCTGCCTAATAGGATGTAACTATCCCTCTTACAAATGAACATGCTATCATTCTTTCCCCAAATGGAGACCCAAAGTCTCTTAAATCACCATATCCATTTTTCATTCAGTCTCACTTTGATAGCCCTATAACCTAAAGCCAAAGTTAGAGTTAGCCACACATCTTATATAAAACGGAAGGGGAGGGGAAATTTGTTGCTGATAATAAAATTAATTTGCTAATGTTAATGTACTAATATAGTCATAACAATGCATAAGGTAAAATATGCAGAGTTATCATAGTCCTCATTTTAACAACTGTTCGTGAAGCCATACTTGGTATTTATAGCATTCTTACTCCACTCAATCTATGTTCCCTTTGCCCTCTGCCAGCTCCTCCTCTGGTCATGGGTCTTCACCTTGTGGACTGATGGAAACCTTCATTCCTGTTCTTGCCTGCATTGGTAGTGTTGTCTTCATTAACTTTTACTTCTGGACAGGTAAGTACTAAGAAACATACCCAGGAAATACCTTAAGTTTCAAATATTTCTTATCCTCATAATGTAGCAGGAATCTTGTTTCCCGGATAACTAGGGTCAATTCCCCCAGCAACTGTAGTCATCCTCTTTGCCTATTGCTTAAGTAGCATAAGAAGGCAAATGTGACCAGGTGGCAGTCTCAGTTTCCTCTTCAACAGAACCTTTGTTGCATTCCTTGGTGACAGCATTCCTTCCTTGGGAACTAAAACTTCTAGACCAGCAGCACTTGAAGTCGTGGGAATAAGAAACCAAACTTTTGCAAGTGGGTTATTAGAGGTAATAGTAAGAAGCCATTTCTACCGCCTAATTCTTGGACCTACGTGTTCTACCTGTGGATGAAAAGGTACTGTACTGAACAGGATGCAGTTCAAGCATGCACTGCATTTTGTAGGATAGCAAGTTTTCATTAATCTTACAATCAGCCTACATTGAAACTGAACTAAGCAAACCAGTATGTGTCAACTTACCTAGATCCTCATTTTTTCTGGCTGCCACATGAGCAACGAGGTCTCTGGTATTTGTTACTGGTTTAAAACAACTTGAATGGCATAAAGAGATTTGACTGAGCTCAATCTGTCTATGACGTCTTCCTTAAACGTTGCTTCAACACATGCAAATGGAACACACACATTTGCAGTGTTTCTGCTATGAATCTTGAAAGCTACATTTTTAAATTTTTCTTTTGAAGGCTTCCCGACTCCCCACACCCCCTCTCTTTCTTTGGTGGGCCCATTTTAAATGTGTTAAATCTAGGAAAAGATGTCATCAAAAGGAGAAAAACAGGTGGGGAAGGAAGAGATGAAAACACTCTTTGACAGTTCACTTCTGTTTTGCAGCTGTGAGAGCTGCAGATTTGAATTGTGTTACCTCCCTCGCCAAGCTAATTAATTCCCTTTTTTAAAAAAGCCACGTCTTCTTCCTTCAATCAGTGTCAACAGCCAATTACAATCTTTCATCACCCGAAGTATAATAACGCAAATGTTATCAAGGAAGAAAACAGTTGGACTGACAAGATTAGCAATTCACTCCTTCTTTCTTAATCTTGTAATCACATGGTATGCAGCAGTTTACAGTAATATACACCCAAGTTTGCTAGTAAATTACTCTATAAAGGCCCTGTGTAAATTCCCCATCATGTCATGTCTGTGCCTGGCATCAAAGCGCATGTCTTCCTGTAGGAGACATGGGATGAATTAAGATCGCCTCCTTAGAGAGCTTCCTCCTCATCCATTAACCACTGCAGAAGGTTGTTAATTATGTAAAGAGAGGCATACTTGGTAGATATATAACCATGAATGGCATTTAGGGGCAACAGAAAACCGAGGCAGCTGACAGTGACAGAAGGTAGTTTGCCAATGCTAAGATTAACACTTTGCTGTCATCTGCTGGAAGACAAAAGGCTTCATGCCTTATGGGGGTCAAATATTTGTTGATATCATTTGGAATTTGTCCCTAAAGTCTTTGGAAAGCTCAACTTGTTATCAGCGCTCAAGAACACACTCTGCACTACCCTAGAGGGTGTGAGTGTCATACATATGAATTTGGAGCCACAGACTGGATAGTGAAAGGAATGGCACACTGAATTGACATAGAAATCGATTTAAAGAACTCATTCCCAACCTCCATTCTGCAGACTGGTGGGGCTCTCAAGCTCCGTCTTTGCCAAGGCTCCTTCCTTGCCCTGGGGTCGAACTAAAACCCAGGAGGCTTATGTGATGCTTAGAAAATGAATGAAGACTTCTAAATTCCACCCTTTCTTGGTTATTGGGCTCCTTGGAGCCTGGTGACTCTGCAGCTCCAGTGCCTGAGCCTGGAAACAATACCTTGGCTTCCCCAGGGGGGTGTTACTCTTAGCATTTCCCTGGGTCCAAACCCCTGGCCTAACTCAGGCAAGGGAGCATAGAGGACCTGGAGTGGGGGACTTAAAGCCAGGCAAAGGGCTTTTTATGAAGAAAAAGAAGGGGAGAACAGAGGCAGATTTATACTCAGTGAAACACTGGAATTGTAGATCTCGTTTCTCCTGCCTTGGGGTGGAGGAAGGAATGGGGTACTTCCTTGGTTTAGAGCTTTCTGTCCACCTGGTATTATTCTCTTAGTTTCCACAGGGGTTCCCCACCACCACCATCACCTCGTCCATCAAGGAGATGGTGTGGCTTGTTTGTGCCCCCTGTTGTCCGTGGGGTCACCTTGCCTCTGCTACTGCATCCACTACTCCTTGACTCGAGACCTGAAGGGGAATTCCTCCACCCTGGGCCACAGGAATTTCAGCGAATCTTAGAAGATCTTATCTAAATGCAATCACACTTTTTTCAGACTCCCTCTGTTGAAGAACCTGGAACACATTCCCTACTTTTCCAAAATCCTTTCATCATTTCTGCCAGGGCATCTACAGGATTCTCATGGCAGGAGGACTTGTGATCTTGTAACTGACTACCCAGGAAAACATGAAACCCAGGCCCCACAGTAACCACCACTGGAGTCATTCATGGTTGATACAGGATCAGATCTTGGCTGCCAATGGGTAATATGACAAAATCGGAATATTTCTTAATGAAAACATATCCCCAAATCATGCTTAAGTAGCCAAAATGTAGCCATGGAAGATAGACAACATTGCTGAGCTCAATATGCTTGGTACCCTTTTGCTTGACAGTCTCCCACCAAGAGTGAATAAAGATAGATGTATTTCAAAGCAAACGAAAATGCACACACACTGCTGTGGATCCTGTATGTTGCGTTCAATTCACACAGCTAAGCCACAGATTCCACAAATACACTTTGTCATCACAGTCTGCAGGCGTTCAAAGATGCCAGTGAAAGGTATATTATGTGCCTCTGCCATTTCCGGGACCCAGAATGACCTTGGTGGATGTGGCCAACCCCTGGTTTGCAAGCAGGAATGTATGATGATAAGTGAAGTTTTAGAATACCTGATCAATGACAAGTTATTGAAAATGAGCTATGGAGAATTAAGAATTATTACCATTTTTAAGTTGCTATTCCAATTAGTTAATTGTTGAGTACCACAATTTTCAAGCACTGAACTAAGCCATAGAAATACCATGCTGGAAGAAAACCTTGATACTAATTTTAAGGTGCTTCCAGTCTAATGTGATGATTATATTAATACTTATTTGTGATTCCTGTTACCCAGAGACAACTACTGAGAAATACTGGTGCATTTCTTTCTATTGTTTTCTATGTCTATATACCATATACCAAAATTAGGATCATACTAAAGATACCATTCTATGTTCTGTTCTAGTCACTTAGCAATGTTTTATATGCATTCCTTATATTCTTTGAAATGTTAGTTTTAATAACTTTATGACAGTCTATTATGTGGATGTTCCATAATTGTTTAAACAAATTCATTATTGTTGAACATTTAACATTACTGTTTCCACACTTTATTATAAATAATGGTCCCATGAACATCTTTATTTGTAAATATGTCTGCATTTATGAGATTTCTTTCTTAGAATACATCCCTAGAAGTAAATATATTGGTTGATTAGTGTGAATATTTAAGATTCTTAAAGACAATTTGGTGGATCTATAGTTTACGTAAATCATTGGTCAAATATTTAATTGGGCAAGCTACTACGTGCCAGGTAAGGCGCTAGGCACTTGGGAGTACACTGGTAAGCAAAATCAACTGAGTCCCTGTTCTTAACAGAACTTACCATCAACCAAGAGTCTAGATCTAATCTGAGAACAGGAATCTTTATAGATTTAATGTTAAATTTCATGCAGAATTAAAAGCTTTGGGGAAAAAAAGAACAAAAAGAAAGCTTTGACTCTCAGAATACCATTTATGCAAATAATTCGAACTAACAAATGGTATTAAAATTTGCTAAGCATTATAGCAGCTGTCAAATTACCCATAAATTATGCATTGTGTTCAGTTAGTTAAGGTTATGGAGGAATATTAGAAATTGGTTTAACTCCAAATAATACTCAAAGGGAGAAATAAAAAATAATTATTTCACTTCCCAATTTAAAAACAAAAAGGAATAATTCACACACCAAAGGGGTTATCCATTTGTTTTTCTACAAAGATATCTAGGAAAAACTGCCAAAAATGCTAAGAATGGGAAAATTTAGGAGAAAAAATCTACTGGGAATTTCTATATAATGTGATGGGTTGAATTCACATAGATGGATTCCCCTTTTGTTCCAAATCCACAGATATTCTGGGGAAAAGTGTAACAAGGAAGGACGACAGGAAGGAAAGAGGAAAGAAGAAAAATTAAACCATAAACTAGGAGAACATATTTATATATTAATACATATGACTGATAAAAGATTAATATCCAGCATTTATAAAGAGCTCCTAAATTCAGTAAGGAAAAGACAATCGAATAGGAAAACAGGCAAAAAAGACATGAACAGTATTTCACATGAATAGGTGTTTAACAGAATAAAAAATACTCAGTGGCCACTAAACATGAAAGGATGACCAATCTCATTAACAATTAGGGAAATGCGTCTTAAATCCAGAGTGGTATATCACATCATCAGATTAACTGAAAGTGATAAATCAGAAAATATCAAATGTGGACAGGGAGTGTATACACAGGAACTTTTAATATGCCACTGAGGAGTACAAATTCGCACAGCCGACTTGGAAAATAATTTGACGTTATCTTTTAAAGGCTGAAAACGTTTCTATCCTGCGGCCAGAAATTCCATTTCTGGCTATAACCACAGAGAAACTCTTATACGTGTGCACCAGAGGACATATATGAGAGTGTTCATAATAGAACTGCTTGTTTTGCAAAGAACCGGAAAGGCCAAAATTGCCATTGACAAGAGAATGGAAAAATGGGAAAGTAATGACGAGCTATAGCTTCAGCCATCAACAAAGATGAATTTCAGAAACATAATGTTGAGTGTAAAAAGCGAGTCTCCTAAGGCAACAAACAGTACGACAGCATTTTCATAAAGCTCAAAAATTAGCAACATCAAACAATATGTCCTACTAAGAGAACACAAGGTGCTGTGCATGGTGGTGCAGGCCTGTAGTCCTAGCTATTCGGGTGGCCAAGGCAGGAGGATCTCTTGAGCCCAGGCGTTCGAGGCCAGCTGGGGCAATATAAGTAAGACCCTCATCTCTTAAATAAATAAATAAATATTACAAGGTAATGGAATCTAGAAATTCACAACTGTGGTTATCTCTACCTTCCTGGGCTTACATTTTAACAAGGGGAACTACACAGTAAACAAGATCAACAATTAAAAAATATTAGGTGGTGAAAAGTGCACCGGAGACAAGTGATGCAGGCAAAGGGGTTGAGGTGGGGTGGGGGTGGGGGCTCTGGACAGAGAGATTTTAAAGAGGATTCCCAGGGAAGACTGAGAAGGTGAGGGAGTGAGCTCTGTGGTCCCCTGGGGGAGAGAGCGTTCTGGGGAGAGTTTCAGGAAGTGCACATATTTTCATCAGCTCAGTTTCACATATGAAGGTCAGCTTGTCAACGCTAGTACAATGAAACCAACCAGCATCCTTCACCTTCTGTTATCTAGCCTTCCCAGTTTTTCTTTTTCCATCCTTCATCTGGTTTCCGAACCATATACTAATTAGATTTGTAAGGACCTGCCCCAAGAACAAGCAAATGTAGTTATTATTTAGGTAGATTTAGTGACCCAAGCAAATCTTTATTTTGCAGAATTCATAGATCTGGAATTTTGCTACAATTTATAAGTACTGCAATTTCAGGGAAAATAGGTTGAATTTCTGTACCTAAACTCAATGATCTAGTAAATATAAAATTTAAATATTTTACAGTGGCAATTGAGAATATTTTTGGCTTTATAGTTGGTACTGTTTTTTATAGGAGTTAGAGAATTAGAGGCAAGCATTAGGATAATAGAATTTTTGAGGGAACCTTATAAACTAGGGTGAAAATTAGATTTGGGGCTTTAGTGTCTGGGATTCTAATTTAACGTGCTGCAGAATTCACCTCATCAAATTGCAAAACTAATCTCTCATGCCAGCAACTGCCTGGGTTAATAAAAAACCTGAAGCTTTTCCCATGTTAATAAATAAGTGAAAATATAAAACTGCAGACCTTTCTCCTTCTTAAATGCAAGCAAATTGTATGCGACCTTAGTGGAGCTACTTTGATTTGATTGAGGCATTCTAATTAGTGGATCAAATTGTTCTCATTTTTCATAGTTTTTGTTCTAAAAAATTTGCTGCATATGATATTTTAAAATAGTGATACCACAGATTCTGTCCAGTGCTAGGCTGATTATTATAGTAACTGTTTTTCATCATTTTTCTGAACAACACCCTGTGCTATCAATAGAGTTTGGGACTGAGGTCTTTTCATTAATCCAATACTTTAGGGAAGAGTTTTCACAGATGAAAACTTTCAAAAAAGTATGAAAACAATAATATATGGCGTTTACACATTTGGAAATCAAAGCGGGACATATATAAATATGCCGGCAGTGTCTCACCAACAGTGTTATAAGAAGTCTTTGTTTAAGGGATTTGGTGTGGTTTGGGGGAGGGTAAGGTCATTCTCCAGGTGCACTTAGGCCTTTTCTCCCCCAGATGGACTCTGCGTGGGCCCTGGCCTATAAGAAGACCACATGACCAAAGAATTCTAAGAGTTATTGCTATTCATGGATGTCCAGCTAAGCCTTAATTTTCTCTTTTTCCCATTTCTCTTTGGTTTTGGTTTATTTGTTATACTAAGGAGATAAATATTATGTAATATCATAAATACATATATGTAAATGTGTGTGTTAGGTACAGATATATGTATTGTTTTGGTGAGTTTTTCTCGCTCTGTTTTTATTCTTTTGCTTTCTATTTATATTCATCCTATGCTACAATTTATCTATTTAAATCTTTGAGATCTCTCTTTTGTCTTTTAATATTTATTATTACATGTCTTAACGTTTAAAACTCTTTAAAATGCTTATTTTGAATTTTTAGTTTAGAATCGTTCTTTTAACTTCTCAAATGTTTTTATTTAACAAGTTTAACATGGAAAATTTCTATACTATGGTATTAGTTTTTATTTTTACTTTGAGTTTTAATTTATTCTTGATTTTGAAATTTTTGTTCTTAAGCTTATAAGCTTCTTACTAATTCAACTTATTATCCTTCTATATTGAAATTATTTAATTTCTCCATGTATGAATAGAAACAAAAAGACTGACTCCCATGACCCCCATGAAGAGTGATCACATAAATTATTATCTACACTAGAATATTTTCCACAGTGAGAGGAAACTCTGCTAATAATTTTGCTGGGACAATAGATATGCATAAACTGAGACAACCACAAGCAAACCAGGATGCTTGATCACTCACCCCATAAGGGAATTTTTAGGTCGTCACCTGACCCAGCATTCCCAGGCACCATGAAATGCTGAGTAGCATTTCTGGTTTTTCCTGAGATCTTCCATATCTTCCAAACCTGCCTTGCCAAATAATATACTAATAAAAGTAAAAATAGGTAACATTTATTGAGCATTTATCATTTGACAAGCATTTTGCATGGACAGTTTGGGGGCAGGGGAAACGGGGTATAGACTTGCCTTGAAGGTAGATGTAGCCTCTTCTAAAACTGGGGTGATGTAGCTATTCAGTCTGGCCCTCCTGGGCTTCTATGAGTTTGTGTGTGCTCAGAACCCAGTGGTCTCTGACATCCTTCCCATTGGATTTGGGGCGAGCCTTGCCAATAGCAAGCTATTGGTCCTGGATAACTTGGTAAAAAAGTACGCAGCCGCAGGGAAGCGACACTGGAGGGGACCCTGGCAGGCTGTCCACTTGCTCTCTACCTCCAATATGCATATTCTCACGCATGTTTTTGGTTTGACTCTGTTCTACCAGACAAAAGGAATTTCCTGGTACATGCAGTTCCTTGGTTCCTTTTCATCATCGTGAGGAACGTGGGAAAGGTGGCTAATGCAAGGTTAGCCCTAATAGGGCTTTTTTTTTTTTTTTTAAATGAGAGGGCTGTGCTTCTGCTGAATGCTTTCTCATCTGACAGAGCCCTGACTGGACAGTTGTGGCCCTCTTAGATTGCCAGCACTTTTGAGGAATCCATTCTACCTGCCCAGGCTGAATTTGGCTGTCCCTGAGGAGCAGCTAGTCTCTTACAATAATTATTGCTACCATATTTTATTGAATCTCAGATGTTATAAATTGTAATGTACACTATCATTTTATATTCTACTAAGAGAGAAAAACAATGCTGCCAACTCAACTATGGCACTCCATCAATTTTAAAATGTGTCCTGATTTTAGAGATATTAAAACGTGAAAAATGTTCCTCTTAGAATTAATGGAATACTTTTCTTTTTCTTCCATTTGGTATCCCTTGATTATTAATACTCTTCCAAGACCTAGCCACAGGGGACTGTGGACTTGAGGAGAGAGGCCTGCCTGCTATTGTTCAACCTGATTCATTACATCCCTTCTGTCCTCCACTCCCAGTTCTGTGAAATGACATCTTCATCAGTCCTTCCATGACTGAGCCTACCAATTGAAGAAATAGAGAGCTGAGTAATTTGTCTAAAGTCAGACTCCCAGCAAATGGCTGAACAAGGATTGGAACTCAGGAATTCTGATAGCAGTCTCACACCGTTAACCATTATATTATAGTGCCTCCCTACATATTTAGACAGAGCCTCTCAGATAATTGCTTTGGTAGGGGTGGGGGCAGGGGAGAATTGTGGTTTTTTTATTATATTGTCACATAGCCATTACAAAAAATGACTTTATCAAACTCAAGACTGTATTTAAAGCCTGTAAGTTACTGAGATGTGATCCACACCTTCATACAGTGCCCCCTTTGGGAGAACTAGGAAAGAAATGTCTCTAAGGTCATTATCGAGAAAAGTTGTGCTGCTCCTGGGCAATTATTTGACTTTGTCTTAAGGTCACCATGAATCTTGAAACTGTGGAACGTGGAACGATCATGCTTCCTTCTTTGCTGTGGCTACTAGGAAGCTGAATTTTGCGACTCACCTTTAACAATTAGGGCTTGCATTTGATATCATCTTTTTTTCTCCTTTCCTCCAACTCCTAACCTTTTCATGTTTAATCTGATGGAATTTACCACTATTAGTGTCTTAAAATTTTTTTGGAATGAGATGGTATACTAATACATACATACATATATACATATTTATTAACTTTTAGAAATTTAGTACTTTCTATAAATTGGAATGCAGATGCCCAGTTAACATGGCAGCATATTAGCAGCTACCTAGCCTAACTTACCATTTAATGAATTATGAAAGACACCCTCCTTATAAGGTCCAGGAGAGAAAAAAAACCAAACAATAACAAAAATAACTGGCACCAGGAATAAAATCTAAAGTTAAGTCCATATGCCAAAGTCTTAGTATTTCTACTGAGCACACAGCATCCTGAGCATGGCAGAAAGGAAATATATCCTGGGGATGGTAGAATAAACATAAAATTCAGTAACCTCTACCTTCTCATCCCTCCTCTGCTGCAATACAGAAATCAAGTGGATTCCTCCACTACTGTAGAACTATTTTCTGAAAAGCTCCCCTCCGCTCCCCTCACTTTCTCTGCTGGCTTTTAGGTCAAGAATTGACAATGAGAAAGTTATCACATAAAAGAATTGGTAGTAAACATTGAAACTACTGAAAAATTCAAAGAGGAGTAAAATAACACAAATATTGACTAAAACCCAAAACAGCTCTTAAAAATTTATTTGAAAAAAAATGGGTGAGGTTCTATACACAGAGTCTGTAATTCCTAATTAAATTTATAATTGTGGGAATGAGAAAGATAAGGAAAAATAAAAACCACTTTACGTTCCATGACATACATCAGGGTAGGGAAAAATATTCCTTCCAAGTTACGATAAGTGAAAAGAGCAAAATGTATACCAGAAGACATAAACCAATAAGTGAAACAGCCAAAAATACAGTCTCAAACTCACCAAAAAATATAAAACAAAATGATACAAATAGGACTGATCGGTATTAAAAATAAATAAAAATAGTTTTGCTCCACAACTAAAGTAAAAGGAAGACTTGGATTGAGTTAAAGAAGAACAACAGTGAGACCAAAATTAAATTACACAGAAAGAATAAGATTAAAAGGATGGCTATATCAGGCAAATAAAAGTAAGCACAGGTGGTGCCAATAATATCAAAGGAAAGTTCAAAGCAAAAGTGATTCAATAAAACAATGAAACAAAAAAGACCCTTTTCTACTGAAACAAGATGAAATCTATAATTATGACATAATAGTCCTGAGCATTTATGAGCTGATTAACATAACATCAAAATTTATATAGCAAAAAACTTTGATATATAAGAAGAAAGAGACAGAAACACAATTATAGTGACAGACTAAAATACCAATATCATCTAATACAGAAAAAGTTGATAAAAATAAAAGGATGTATCTAGGTAGTTGAATAACACACTTAGTAAAATTAATACATGTAGCAAAATTTTATACAATAGCTTTTCTTTTCAGTTTCACTGATGATTTGTAAAAATTGAACACATGATGAGGAATAAAGAACATTAATAAGGTTTACAAAATATAAACTACATAAGCCAAACTTTCGTTTCTTCATTATAATACACAAAAACTAGAAATTACAAGAAGAAAACTCTCAAAATAACTGGCAGGCCAAAAGGACAAAACTATTAATAAACCCTTTAGAACTGCACTGCCCAATATGGTAGCCACTATTCACACGTGGTTATTGACATTTCAATTAATTAAAAGTAAATGAAATGGAAAATTCAGTCCTGTAGTCACACCAGGCACATTTCAAGTGCTCAATAGCCACATGTTGCTGATGGCTACCATAGTAGACAATGTAGATATTTCTGCACGTTTCCATGCTTTTAGAAAATAGAATTCATGAGCATACATAAGCCAACACTACATAAGAAAATATAGAGTTAAAAGCTTCTCTCTTTAAAATAAATACGGACCAATAGCAAATTGAGATGAATATTTATAACAAATGAGTACCACAGAGTTAATATTTAATAGACACAGCTCTCACAAAAATATAAAACACTAATATCCCAGGATAAAAATGTAACAGAGACATGAACTAATGGTTCAACTAAGAAGCAAATAGTAATAAAAAATAAGCATATGGAAAAGAGCAAAACTAGACAGTAAAATAATATAATTTTCCACTATCAAATTAGTAATGATAAAAATTATAATACACTTTATGCTAATCAGGGTGTGGTGAGATGGTCGCTCATAAAACTGCTGAAGACAAAACATTTAAAAACTTGACAAAAATAATTTTAAGAATCTCGCACTTAACCCTCTAGGAGAAGTGGTTTTCTCAAACATGGTACACATTGGAATCACTCTGGGAAATCTTATGCCTGAGTCTCCATCCCGATGAATCCTTATTTAATTGGCTTGAGATGAAGCCTAGGCATTGGTATTTGGGGAGCTTATGGAGAGTCTGATATGCAGACAGGGTTGAGGACAATTCCTTGAGAGTCATAACTTCAGGGTCTAGGGTACAATAGAAATCCTATTTGAGTGTGGGACTCTGAGAGCAGGAGCATCATGCCCACTGCCTGGCTTCTATCTAGAGCTCTACCAGGCAGCAGGTTCAGCCAGTTCCCAATATGTCCATGTGGTGGGGACTTGTCAAGGCAAGACAACTGCATGAGTGTCAAGGCACAGTGGGGCTAAGTCTGACCCTGGCACAGGGAGCAGTTGATGTATTATGTGCTTTCATGAAGAGAACCAAAGTTACATAAAAAAGAGGTTGATATACCTGGAGTGGGTAGAATGGTGGGGATGCAGCCGCAGCTTCAGGCATGGACTCTGGTAAATAGGCCATACCCTAGACTTTCTCATCCATGCAAGAGCCAGAGGCCTCCCCCATGCCTTGAAACTCTGTAACCCCCTGGAAGTTGAATGCTCTCCGAGGTAAGGAGCAACTGTGAATTGATTGAGGTGGTCCTGAATTGACTGAGAATAGAATTCTTTCACTTTGGATTTGAGCTAGTTGTGGCCTAAGGTATTCATACTCACCACACATGGGTAATCTAGCTTAATCCCAAGAATCCTAATAGGCAATTCTGTTACAATCCCAATTTTAGAGATGATAGTACTATGATTCAGATAGAAAGTAATTTGCATCTCTAACACTTTTTGCTTTATATACTTTGATGTTACATCCCTCAACTCCTTTTGTATTTTTGCTCTTTCTATTGTTCTTTCTCCTTTCTAGTCTTTCAATTCCCTTCTTTTATCATTTCCATTCTGTTTCAAGAATTTCCTTCAGCCATTATTTTAGGATATGTTTGCTGGCAACAAATTCTCTTAGTTTCCTTTCATCTGAGAATGTCTTGATTTCTCCTTCATTCCTGAAGGACACTGTCACTGAATATAAAGCTCTAGGTTGATGGTTCTTTTCTTTTAGCACTTGAAAATGTTGCTCCACTTCCATGTTTTCTGATGGCACCATGGTTTCTGATGAGAAATCCACTGTCATCTCATTTTTTCCCTATAATTAAGGTATCATTTTTATCTCTCACTACTTTCAGTGTTTGTTTTTGTTTTTGTTTTTGTTTTTTGTCTTTAGTTTTCAAAGGTTTGATATGATTTGTCTTTTTGTCTTTTCTTTGCACTTATTCCCTTTGGGATTCACTCAGCTTCTTGGATTTGTAGGGTTTGGGCTTTTACCAAATATAGAGATTTGGGGGTCATTATTTCTTTGAATATTTTTCTGCCCCATACTATTTTTGCTCTCCTTCTGGAACACCAATGACACAAACATTAGATCTTATCATATAGTCCTACACATCCATGAGGCTGATTTTGTTTTTTAGTCTATTTTCTCTCTGTTTTTCAGACTGAGCAATTGATTGCTCTGTCTTCAGGTTCATTAACTTTTTTTCGTATGTCCTCTCCATTTCACTGTTGTGCCCATCCAGTGAGTTTTAAAATTTCAGTTATTTCATTGTTCATTTCTAAAATTTACTTTTGGTTCTTCTTTATATCTTCTGTGTCTTTGCTATGCCTTTCTATATTTTTTTGTTGAAATTATTTTTAATTTGTTTCAATCATGTTCATAATTGCTTGTTGAAGCATTTTTATGTTTCCTGCTTTAAAATCCTTACCAGATAATTCCAACATCTGTGTCATTTTTGTGTTGTCATATGTTGATTTTCTTTTCTCATTCAAGTTGAAGTTTTCCTGATTCTTGATATAATGTGTGGTTTAATTATATCTTGAATGTTTGGATAGTGTGTTATCCAAGACCCCAGATCTTATGCCAGTGGGGGAAAAGGACACTGACTCATTACTGCCAGGGAGAGGGGAAGTCCAAGTTCTCTAGTTAGCCTCTGTAGACAGGCTAGGAAAGAGGGAAGTAATACCTCATTAATACTGGGTGGGGATGGAAATTTAGGGTACCAACTAGGCTTCTTATGAATCACCCTGACTGAGGGAGTGGGGGATACCTTGTTACTCCCCATAAGGCTTCTACTGACACTATAAGGAGATGGGTCAGTGGCGAAAGTACTGGCTCTACATGAGACCTTCTCTGATATTTTCCAGTGAGAATGGGGAGAGGTGCCTCATTTCTACCACGTGGGGAGTGGAATTCCAGGCTCCCCAAGTAGCTTTCAATGACACTGTGGAAGGTTATTCTCATTAATATTGGGCAGTGGTGAAAGTCCTGGATCTCCACAAGACCTTCTCTGGCACTATCTCAACAGGGACGTAATAAGGAGGACAACCTTATTACAGCCTGAAGAAGTTGGAAACCTTTGCTGACAGAGGTGGGGAGAAAGGGTGGGGCCATAGTTTCATCCCATGTTGTTTAGCTGAAGCAGGGCAGCTATTGTCTAAAAGTTTTCTATCTTTTGAGTCTGCCTCTTTCCTAGTCCTTTGGCTGGAGAGAGCAGACTTTTGTTGAGGCTTTTGTGGGTGTATACATTAGTGCCTTTGGATTATATTTTTTCCAGCACCAGTTCAGGATACATGAGGAAAAAGTAAACCCAAAGAACTCACCACCATGTCACTCACCTGAGTGACAACTCAGGTTCCGCGATCCCTAGCCTCTCTGCCTCCTTTTCACCTCTCAGAGTCTTCTTATGTATGTTTTATATATAATGTTCAGGATTTTAGCTGTACTTAGTGGGAAAAAATAAAGAAATGTGTGTCTCCTCCATGTCTCAAATTGGAACTATTATTTTTATATTTTCTAATGTCCCTAAAATAGTTCATAATAATTTTTTAAAGATTGATGATGCTTGTGAAAGTTAAACTATTCTTGAAGATTCTTGGGGCACAGTGAGCCACCCTCTGTCTCCCTGCTTCTCCAGAAAAGATGGCCTGCTCTTTCACTGTTCGGCCTTGTCCTCTGCTCAGGGCTCTCCCCATCCCCACCCAACCCCAAGAAAAGAATTTTAACCAGCTCCTGTTTGAGAACAGGGCTAGGTGGAAGACAGGAGCCAATAGCAAATCATGTTACATCAATTTTGTTGTTAGAGAAAAGGGTTACTAAAGGGGACTTTGATATTTTAAAAAGGAAAGTCATTAGAGGATTCTGATCTTTAAAATACTTAACAATTAGTACAGTACTACGGAGGCTTATGTTCCCGCTAGTCATCATGCATGGAGGACTGAGAAAGAAATCATTTACCAAGTCAAAGGGAGGTATTTCAATGTTTTAACAACCAGGATAGGCTTACTGGCACATATTAGAAGAATAATAATCTTGTCCATTAACTACTCAATGGGTTTTTTTTTCTGCAAAAACCACAAAGATGATAAAAGTTATTTAAAAACATTTCTCATGACAAGCAGTACATAATCAGATCAGGAAATGGTGAAAAAAAAATTAACTGATAACTTTTTATTCCTTCATATTGGGAATGCAAGTCAAGAAGCCCCCAAACTACATTAATTAGTTCCCTTTGAGAGATGCAGTTGATATCATGTTGGTCACAAGTTAAATAGAACTCTACAGTCCTTTTACAATCAGAACAAAATAATTCAATCCCATAGTGTATGCACTAATGTTATAAATGGACACATTGAAATTTTAAGGACACAATCCCAGTTAGATATAACCAAAAATCACTGTGTGTATAGCTATGCAGAGATCTTGGGAGACTTTGCCATCTGATATTTCGGAGCAGGAAGCAACTGGAAAAATCATTTATAGCTATGGGAAAAACCAAAATGACATTTTTAAAAGCTAAGAATAGTTCACATTTAAAAAAAAGAAAAATTTAATTAAATAAATAAAAGATACTATTCAGAGAATCACAAAAGAAATAGATTGAGAGAATTAAGGCAGGTGGAACATTCTTTTGTAGGTAATCAGTTGACTGAGAAACAGCTGGGATCCATGGCCAGGTAAGACAAAGGGATTAGACGTTATTAGGGCAAGTTTTCCATGTCTAGATCAGATGTCAAGTACTGGTCTACTTGCGGCCATGAGGGATTGGAGGGAGAGTGGGTTTGGTGTTGGAACCTGGGCGACTGACGACCAGGATCGACTGTTTTTTCTGTTGGAGAGCCTCTTTTTCACGTGGAAATGGTTGTACAGGTTGTGCTGTAAAAAGTTAAGAAAAAATGATACATTACATATAGCTAATCCCTTAGTACGCTAAATAAAGAAAATAAGCATTGCATGATGTAAACACCAGAATAATTTTTAGAATTAATTTATGACAAACTATAAGGAATAAATGATATCCAAAGAAGAAAAATAGTGAAAGAGGTCAGAATATATCATGCATATAGTTGAACAAGCCTTAGGTTATGTAAACTTGGCCAATGACCAGAAGGTTGTTACAGCCAGAAATTACTATGCTACTCTTCCACCCTGCTCATCCCCTCTGTAACAGTGCCCCATGCCATACTCTTCCTCAGTCATACACATGCAGATTCAGCACAGACACACACACACACACACTGTGAAGTCTTTCCTAGAGAAGCTTCATCTAATGCTCTCTGAGATTGGTCTGTTCACCAAGCAGGAAGACATCTGGAGCTAGGTTTCTCTGAGGACTGTGGGAAGGAGGAGGAGTTTGGAAGATGGAGACCAAAGATAGAGGCCTGGTGGCGGTAGAGGAAGCACCAATATTCTTACTGGTGAAAAAGCAGTGTCACAGGGATTGAGAAAGTGAAGCAGAGGATTCCACAGAGAGTGGAAAATAAAAAGGAAGGAGGTATAAGATCAGGAAGACTGAATGTATTGGCCAAATCAAAGCAATCCAAAGTAAAAGAGAAAATTGACCTCATTAGGGTATATTCAAAGAAAAACAGGACACTGCTTGAGGACATGATATCATGTTAACGGAGGACAAAAAAAAAAAAAAAGAAAGAAAGCTATTCCTTGTTTGTTTCCTTTTGTTTTTCACCACAGAGATATTTGTTAAAGAGGAAAGCATACGGCAGACATTTTAAGAGAAGAAAGAAGACAGTAGGAGAGTAGGCCTTCTCTGTTAATCAGTTCAAGCTTACACAACTAGATAAATTCCATCTTGGGATGCTGAAATTACTTACTGAAGTAGTTTTAGAGTAACCTGGCATTTGAGAATTTATTGACAGTGAGAAATGCTGCCAGAGACAAATAATATGGCCATTTTTAAAAATAGGAATAAGGATTTACAAACCAGTACATTTAACTCTAAACCTTAGCAAATTTCAGTTTATTAAAGAAATAATTGCACATTTAGAAAGTACTATAGTGAGTAGTCAGTGTTAGATGGGATTTGCAAAGAAAATTTACTTCAAATTAACCTAATTTCCATTTTACTGAGGCAGGTGTCAACAAACTAGGGCCCATAGGCCAAAGCTGGTGGGCAGCACGTTTTTGTAAATAAAGTTTATTGGCACCCAGCCCCTGCCCATTCATTTACATACTGTTTATAGCTGTTCTCACACTGCAATCATAGGGTAGAGTGGTTACAAAAGAACCCATATGGCCCACAAAGCCAAAAGCATTTGCTGCGTGGCCCTTTACCGAAGACTGGCTGACCTCTAGAGTCAGAAAATACCACTGATGTGATGTATCTTGATTTCTGCAGGGCACTTATCAAAATTTTCATGTGAATAGAGAGACGTGAGTAGTAGTCACATACTAGGTGGGCTTTCCCTGGAATTGAGTCTTCTGAGACTTGTCACAGGACGCTACTCTTGGCCAACTCCTGGGCCCTACTGTTGACAGTCATTATGACAAAGGCTTGTTGGTTTTCTAGATTTCAAAAATCCATGAAACACTGAATATGGGAGAAGAATCAGATCCAAAATGAACTAATCAAGTTGGAATGTGAGGCTGAAACCAAAATGATAAAAAGACGAAAATAAAAGTTACAGTTATGTAAAAAAGAAAATCAACTGCACGTATATTGGATGATAGAGACCTAGTTTGGCAATTCATATGAAAAAGACAGGAAGGTTGAACTGACCCAGAGCCAGTAATGTGATGTAGTTGCTAAGAAAACCACCACAGTACAAGAGCAAAATGGCAGACTAAGAAGCTCCTCATTCTCCCATGGAAACACTAAATAAATAACTAGAGACTAGCTAAAATAACTTTGTAGATCCTCTGGAATCAGTCAGATATCTACAGTAACCAAACAAATACCCAATCAAGAAAAAGCCACATTCAAAATGGGAAGAAATTCCATGATGTTTTTACTTGCCCTTGCCCTAGGCCCTCCCCAGCACACTGCAGTGGGATTTGGGGAAGTGTAGCCAGGTCCCCAGTTCCCTTCTGTGAGCCATGGAGAGTGGAACAGACTTAATTTGCAATCTTCTGACCTGTATGGGGGCTGCCTGATGAGTCTCAGAGTTCAGGTGGCCAATAGAGGCATATCTGGGATCTCAAACAAGGGAAAGCCGAAGGAAGCAGCAGGCATGGCTCATGAAAACCATGAGGAGGCTACTAATTGAGGAATTCAACAGGACAGCTAAAGCCCCAAGAATAAGCAGAGGTAAGATTCTTAGGAAAACTGAGACTTTTAAAAGCAACTGTGTATACTGGGGAATTGGGAAAAAGTACACACACAAGCCCAGGGAAAATGCATACCCAGAAAAGGCCTGAAAAGATGTTAAGCTTTCATGCAGGGCTGATCCTAGGCTCAGAACACACCCTGCTAATTAGAGAAGGTCTTTCCTACAATGAGCCAGTCTGCAGCCTTGGAGAGGTAGCTGTTTTTTCAACAGCCCAATTTTCAACAAAATATCAGAAAGCATACAAAGAAAGAGAAAAACATGGCCCATTCAAAGGAACAAAATAAATCTATAAGAACAGCCCCTAAAGAAACCTAGCATAATCTTCTTCTATGTGTATAAAAATATATAATCACAATACCTAGCAGGTATCTAAAAATCTCTTCTTACTTATACCATAACCTCATCTCATCTGGTCCTATAATATATATTGCCTTATACATATCTATGTTATAGTAATATATAATCATATATGATAATATTATTATAGGACAGATATTGTTATTCCCAAGGCTCAAATGTTAACTGAGTTGCCCAACATTATACAACCAGACAGTACAGAAATGAAAATAGAACCCAAGTCTTCTGATCCCTAACCTAATGCTCTTTGCTCTGTACCATATCGCAAATAACAGCTCCACTTTGCTTTGGCCACACTGTGTTTGGAATGCAGTGCTGGACTCTAAGTCACCCATTTAAGGAAGGATACAGGCAGGGAAAAGAAAATGAGATAGGGAAGGTCTGAGAACACTGTGCTATGGAAAGCCAGAACCATGATGAGCCTTGTGCCATGTTTGGTCCAGAGCTCCTGGTCCTCTCAGGCCCTGAGGTGGCAGGTTATAGCCTTTAAGGGGTTCCTAGAACACTTCCCACTTCCTGTGAGATGACATAAAGGTTTACTTGAGAATTTGGGATTATTTGCTGGGGCTTTGGTCTTGGAACTCTAATTTTTATTGCTTGTGTTTTTCATGAATAAAATTCTGGAAAATATCTCATTTTGGCTAACAGTCCTGAATACTACTAAAGCTGAAGGGGAGTCTACATTTGAATTAGTTAGATCATACCTGCTTTAGTGTTTCCCTTCCTTTTGGAAACACCGTCTACTGTGTCTTCTTGTCCTGGGCAACCTAAGAAGTCTATATTCTCTTTCCAGTTCCTCTGGTCACCTGAGCAAGCAGGGTTCAAGCAGAATATCCTCTTCTGCATTCAGGCAGAGCATCCCCCCAAGACCACAAATGGGGGCTCCCTTCTAACCTCCAGGACCTAGGGAATCCTCCCAACTTACTCAAATTCCTCTATCAATTACTCCCAGAGCCCCACCTTCCATCCTGACACCTGGCTTACTTTCTCCCATTCCCACTTTCATCTTTAGTCATTCGGTTTCCCCACGCTGTTCAAAGTCTTCACTCGGTGTTATTTACGATCATTGTCCCCAAACACAGAGAGAAACATGCAATGGCCAGTCTGTCTCTGCCTCATCATGCACACTCACGTGTGTGTTGGGAACAAGGGGCAAAAAGGTGGTGAGAGGGGGCTAGGTGAGATCCTCCAAGCCCCAAACCATCAGAATTCTGCCAAACCTCCACAGCATAAGACTGGACAGCAATTCAAAACCCTCCATGTTTCTACTCTTCTTCACTGAATGGAGTCTAAGTCACCAACGACCACATCCAGAGAACATGTGCCCCTTGCCCCAGACTCCTTCAGGTAGTGTGGCCAGGTGGACGGAGCAGCAGCTTCCCCTCTAAGTAGCTAAGTGACCTTGGGCATATTCTGACCTTTCTGAATTTTGTTTCTCATCTATAACAACGGGGGACAAAACAAGGCACCCGTACCCCAGAGGGAAATTCTGACTTAATATGCTCATTTAATTTTAAAAAATCTGGAATAGTCAGAAAGACAGAAATGTATATAAACATAATATGTTTATATTTATAGAACCCATGTCAAACAGCTCCTACCTTTCAGCGTATGATCCGTCTCAACATCACTTACTACTGATCCTGGTTGTGAAGACATGCTCCCTTCTGGAGGCTGAAAAAGCCGTTCTTTTAACCATGGATAAGACTGAAATAATGTAGAATGTTTCATGGAAACATAGGGATCCTTGCTACTGAAAAAATGAAAAGTGAAAGATCTCTTTGAGATGTAAAACTACTAATGACCATACAATCTCTGCCTATGACCTCATTGGGTGACCTTAATCAATTCCTGCCAATAGTTTGTAAACATGTCTCTATTGAGCTTGTTTTAAATAGTATCTATGGCAAATGCTGCATAGCAGCTGACATACCTTAAAGTACATTAAGTACTGTAAACATCAGCATAAAATTCTCATCCGTTGTGTAAAACGTAACTGAGTACCTACAGAAAGCAAGGCATCATGATAGGTGCTAGAGGATAAAACAAGTAGAGTAAAGGCACAAATCCTAATCTCTAGGACTTTGGAATCAAGTGCAATTCGTATATGGCGGTTCCTGCTATTTCCAGGATAGAGGAAGCAAAAGCATATAGGTGTCCTGATCTGAACCCCACATTAGGCATATCTAAAGCTAGTTTTGGAGGACTGCGATTTTGTTTCCCTTTTTAGGATAAGGTTGGGGCATGATCTGGGTGCCTGAAATCCTTGCTTCTGGGCCAATGCACTTCTTATGGCCAGGTTCCTCTCCTATGAGATTCACCTGTTTCCTGGCTTTCTTCCAGGGAGGCAGCTCTACCAGGGGAGCTTATGCTGCAAAGCATTGCAGAGTAGCTGGGCTTTGTTTACAGCCCTCAGGTCTCACAGTTTTGGACCCTTCACTTTTACAATTGTGCCTTACCCCCACCAAATTTACTCTCATTAAAGAACCTGAAATTGATCACATGGAAATGGCTGATACTTAAACCATTATTTTTTGGACAAATTGTGCCTTTTAACAAGTCTTAAAGGAATATAGGACTGTAACTCTCATGGCAGGTTTTCAGGCTTAACCAGTAGAGTGGGAGAGATTTACTGGGTGAAGTTTCCTCACTAAACGTTAAAGTCACACCATGAGTAGTCCCTGACTCAGTAAAGGGGACAGAAAGGTAGAAGTGTTCCTCTCCTATCCCTGACCACACACCCCCTACCTCCCACCTTTGGACCCCCAAGTTTGTTTAGGCTCTTGTCCCTTTTCTGGCAGGTTTCCACTCTTCAGCTTAATAGTTCTAGAATGCTTCTTAGTCAAGGTAAACTTCAGGAATGATAGAAAGAAGCCAGCTTGAAAGACTAACAGGACAAAGACAAGGAGTAGATACTTTTAAACAGAAGGTTCAGGGGGGCAGGGGGAGGAGGATAATTCAACTAATAAAAAGGGAAGATGGGGAAAATATGAGATGTGTGGAGTTGTATCACCATCAGGCCTTGGGGAGAGGGTGCTATAGCCAAAGTGATGCGCTTCTCTTGTGAGACAGCCACGGGGGGATTGTTCTCTTGGGCCAATGACTCCAAGACCAGATGGTGGCTGATGTAAACATTTTAAAGACTGTGCTCTTGACCTCATCAACTGTCTCACTGCTCATCAACTGCCTCAGCTGCTGGAAGGACCTTGGCAAGGGATCTTGCTGAGGCCAAGCAAAAAAGTTCTCCCCACTCCCCGTGCACACACAGAAAGGAAGATTTCCAATTAACAGCAAATGTCAAAAAGAACAGGTACAAATGTAGGCAAACCCCCCAGACATAGAGTTGAAATATGAATATGGGGCCTTCACATTTTTAAAAGTTTAACAGGGTTCCTTTAGGATAGAATTCTCTGTTGGAGATGTTGGGATGTCTTGGGAGGATTCAGCAAATAAGAGGTGGTTCGGGGAGAAAAAAGAAAATGCAGAGAAAAAGAAACCCCTTTTTAGAAGATAATGAACATCAGACAAAAAAGATGTCTGAACTAATTGTTTTTCATTCATCACAAACCTTTCTGTGTTTTTGGTGTTTCTCTCACATGTATCTAATTTCTTCAGTTAGATTCTAAGCCTTGCAGGCAGCATGGCCACGTGGCTTAGCACAGAGACTCTGGAGCATTTTGGCCTGGGTTCAGACCTCAGCTCTGAGACTTGTTAGTTACATGCCCTTGAGCAAGTCCCTTAGCCCATTAATTAACTTGCCTCATTGTCACATTTTAAAAATTGGGATAATAATAATATTAATCCTCAAGGGGTTATTGTTATAAATTAATAAGTATGTGTGTTGAGATAACAGATACCACATTCCCAGAACAGGAACTGGCACATAGCAAGTGTTACACAAGATCTGCTATCTTTGTAATTCTGCTTCTCATAGCCCATCACATTTATAGTTCAGTTCAATAGCTTTAGGTGGACTTATCTTTACTCATTGTATTGATTTCCTTAAAATTAAGTTTGCTAATTGTTTCTCATTATAAAAGTAAAACATATGCATTATAGGCAATTTAGAAAGTACAGAAAACTAGAAGGAAAAAGGAAAATCACATGTAGAAAACTACCACTATTATATTTTGGCTCTTGTTTTCTCTATACATAGTATTACTTTTTCATTTTATGTAATTGTACACATTTTCAGTGAACAATTTTGTGTTATTAACAGTTCTCTGAAACCTGATATTTAATAGGTGCATAATAGTCTAGTCTATCATACGTTATTTGAACATTCCCTTATTTTTGGACATTGGGGTTCTTTTCAATTTTTTTGTTATAATGAATATCTTTCCATATAATGATTTTCTAGATTTTGAGTTATTTTATTAGTACTTCCTATGGACTTAATATTTGTGCCCTCCCCTCCCCCACTCCCAATTCATATGTTGAAATCCTAACTCCCAAGATGGTAACATTAAGAGATGGGGCCTTTGAGGTCATGAAGGTGGAGCCTTCATAAATGGGTAGTGCCCTTATAAAAGAGACCTGGAGAGCTCCCTGGACCCTTTCATTGTATGAGGACACAGCAAAAAGATGCCATCTACAAACCAGAGAGTAGGCCTTGACCAGACACTAAATCTGCTGGCGCCTTGATCCTAGACTCCCAGCCTCCAAAACCATGAGAAATAAATTTCTGTTGTTTATAAGCCACTCAGTCTCTGGTGTTTTGTTATCGCAGCCTGAATGGACAAAGATCAGTATCCATTCCCAGAAGTGGGATAAATGGGTCAATATTTAATACATTTATTATGATTTTGATATAAACTAATTGCTTTCCAAAAAGAAAAAAAAAGACTCTCTTCTTTTTGTTGCACAACAGCTTTTGGAACCCCCTCCCAAAATGCTAAACCCCCTTTAGATAGAGCATCCGTGCTCCTAGGGAACCTTGGTTCCTAATCTCTTGTTCCCACATAGGGTAATTGGGCTTGTCTAAGAAGTTACTTCCTAGAGAATAAACTGAGACCAATTTAACCCACATCTGGATTTTCCAATCTCTGGACAAGTCTGTTTTTTTTTTTTTTTTTTTGGAGACAGAGTCTTGCTCTGTCACCCCTGCGAGGGTACAGTGGTGTCATCATAGCTCACTGCAACCTCAAAGTCCTGGACTCAAGAGATCCTCCTGCCTCAGCCTCCCGAGTAGCTGGGGCTATAGGTGCATGTCACCATGCCTGGCTAATTTTTCTATTTTTTGTAGAGATGGGGTCTTGCTCTTGCTCAGACTGGTTTCAAATTCCTGAGCTCAAGCGATCCTCCCATCTTGGCCTCCCAGAATGCTAATGGACAAGTTTTTTCTCTACATCTTGCAGTGGAAAAGTGCCATTATTAACCTATGCATGGACTCTTCTAAATTTTTACCTAGACAGTCTGTTCCCCCTGAATATAGCGTTATATGCATTTATGGTTTATGGGATAGTTCTTTTATTTCAAATAATAGAAGCATAAAAATGTTCTTCTTTCTTTTAGTAAAAAATATAATAATCCAAAGTTATATAAATATAGTATATAAAATAGAGTTTGTTAAATTTATAACATATACATAAATATACATATATGTGTATAAATATAGTGTGTTAAAAGGAACACAGAAAGAAAATGGTAGGAAAAGTTTCACTGGATTTTTAATACATATTGTGTTAGTTTGCTATGGCTGCCATAACAAAGTACCATGAACTGGGTAGCTTAAGCAACAGAAATTTATTGTCTTACAGTTCTGGAGGCCAGAAGTCCAAGATCAAGGCATCAGCAGGGTTGGTTCCTTCTGAGGGCTGTGTCAGGGAATAGTCCCATGCCTCTCTCCTATCTCTGGTGGTTTGCTGGTGATCTTTGGGGCTCCTTGGCTTCTGCTCTGTCACCTCAATCTCAGCCTTCGTCACATGGCATTGTCCCTATGTGTGTGTCTCTGTCCCTTTTTATAAGGACAGTTGGATTAAATAGGATGAGGGGCCCATTTTACTCTAGTCTGACCCCCTCTTAACTAATTACCTCTGCAATGATCCTATTTCCAAACAAGGTCAGATTCTAAGGTTCTAGGAGTTAGGACTGTAACATATGAATTTGGGGGGGGGTGCCACAGTTCAACCCATAGCACATATGTTTGGTACCTTATTTTTGGAAAAAAATACATCTGCATTTAAAACACATACCAAAATAGGGATCACAGAGCAAGTTCTGCCTGCCAACAGTTACTTTTCTTTTGTATCAAAAGTATGAAATGAATGTGGGTTGGAAGTCAGAAGAAAGTGGTAAAGTTGAAAGACACATGCATGACCACATGTGAAGTGTCAGACTTGAGTCACAGGCCTAACCCTTTCACCATGGGAACAGGTGATGTGTAAGTTCATTGCAGGCCATTGGGAACTGTGTTTTCTCTTTCTCACTGTATTCCCATCAGCCTGACTCACTGTACTAACAATTCAGAGCTCAACCAAATCCTCAGACATCCACAGCTTCAACATTGTTACAGAGAGCTAACTAACTCATTATAATGCTAGCATCTCTAGTATCTAGTAAAATACGCAGTCTTAGAGGGGACAGTTATTTTTCATCATCAAATTTATGAAAGGAAACTCAAAGTGTCACAATAATAAAACTCAGAAATGAAGAGAAATATTGCTCATTTTTGAAATTGTCATTCTCATTATGACACATCATCCTCATAAAATATTCCTTTGCTGTGGCAGGATTTTAAAATAACTTTTTAAAGTTATATTAATACTTCAAAAATTATAAAAATGCTCATTACTGAAAATATGGGGGAAGAACAAAACAATAAAAATTAGCCATAATCCCATCATTAAAAGATAATAATATAGTATTTTGGTATATATCTTTTTGATGTTTTTCTCATTTATTGAATATTTAATAAAATTCTCATGGATTTTTATGTCTTTTTAGAATATAAATATAAAATATATAAAATGTCGTTTATTCTTTTGGGTAGATGCCCAGTAATGGGATTGCTGGATCAAATGGTAAATCTACTTGTAACTTGTATCCATATTGCTTTCCATAGAGGTTGCACTAGTTTGCAGTCCCACCAGCCATCTACCCAAAAGAACAAAAGATACTCTATAAAAAAGACACCTGCACTCGAATGTTTATAGCATAACAATTCATAATTGAAAAGATGTGGAAACAACCCAAGTGCCCATTAATACATGAGTGGATTAATAAAATGTGGTATATGTATACCATGGAGTACTATTCAGCTATAAGACACAATGGTGATATAGCACCTCTTGTATTTTCCTGGATAGAG
>CAUYRT010023921.1:0-41892 GCA_963574885.1 Lepilemur ruficaudatus
AGTGCCCATCAATACATGAGTGGATTAATAAAATGTGGTATATGTATACCATGGAGTACTGTTCAGCTATAAGAAACAATGGTGATATAGCACCTCTTGTATTTTCCTGGATGGAGCTGAAACCCATTCTACTAAGTGAAGTATCCCAAGAATGGATGGACAGGCACCACATGAACTCACCAGCCAATTGGTATTAGCTGATCAACACCTAAGTGGACACACAGAAACAACATTTATTGGGTGTCGGGCAGACAGGAGTGGGGAGGAGGGAATGGGTATATACATACATAATGAGTGCGATGTGCACTGTCTGGGGGATGGTCAGGCTTGAGGCTCTGACTGGAGGGGGGAGGAGGGCAAGGGCAATGTACATAACCTTAACATTTGTACCCCCATAATATGCTGAAATAAAAAAAAATTAAAAAAAAGATTTCCTGCCATATGTTCTTTATAATTTTAGTGGTTACATTTGGATCTATAATACATTTGGAGTTAATTTTTGTGAGTGGTATGTAGTAAGTGGTGAGGGTCATTTTATTTTTCCATATAAATATCCAGTTGTAGCACGATTTGTTGAAAAGGCTATTATTATTATTATTTTTTTAACAATTGCATTACCATGGCACCTTGGTAACAAATACCAGTTAACCAGTTCAAGAGTCTATGTCTAGACTCCTTATTCTCTTGCGTTGATTTCTATGTCTACCCTTATGCCAGTACCCCACTATCTTTATTTCTGTAGTTTTATTAATATAATAATTCTTGAACTCAGGTACTGCTAGTTTCCAACTGTGTTCTTTTTCAAAATTGCTTTGACTATTCCAGGCACTTTGAAATTCCATATAAATTTAAGAACCAGTTTGTCAGTTTCTATAAATAAAAACACCTGCTATGATTGTGATTGGAATTGTGTGACTCTACTGATCAATTTGAGAGTCATGGCCATCTTAACAATAGTGAACCCTTTAATCCATGAACATTAACATATCTATATATTTAGGTTTTCTTTAAATGAAAGTTTTTTGCTGTACGGGTCTTGCATATAGTTTAAATTTCACGTTTATGATACTATTGTAAATGCTGTTTTAAAAACTTTATCTGCAGTTGTTTGTTGCTGGTGTATAGAAATACAATTTATTATTATTTTTAAAATGCTGGCCTTCTATTCTATAACCTTGCTAAACCATTTTTTAGCTCCAATAGCTTTTTATGTTTGTAGATTCCTTAAGATTTTCTTCACATATGATCAGGTCATCTGTAAATAAAGGAATTTTTACTTCTCCCTCCCCAATATGTTTGCCTTTTGTTTCTTTCCTTAGCTTATTGCACTGCCTATGACCTGTAGTAACATGTAGAATAAATATGGTGAGAACAGACATCTTCACCTTATTCCCAAACTTAGAGGTAAACATTCGGTCTTTCATTATTATGTATGATGTTAGAGTAGGTTTTTCATAGATGCTATTTATCTGCTTGATGAATTTCTTTCTATTTCTGTAACAGTTTATTGACAGTTTTTTTTAATCATATGTAAGTTTTGACATTTGTCAAATGCTTTTTCTGTATTGATGGAGTTTGTCATCTTTTCCCATTTATTCTGTCGATATGGTGAATTGCATTAATTAATTTTGAATTTCGAAGGAGCTTTGAATTCCTGGGGTTGGCAGTTTATACATCGTATATTAAATTCCTCCCAAGCTGAAGTCCTGGTTTCTTTTTGATTCAACTGTGAGGTTGCTTATCTTTGGGGCTCTACAATTGCACACGTGGCATGAGATGCTGCCACTTGATATGAAATGACCTGGTAGAGTTATCCCTTCTCGTTGTTCCCAGGGCCCCCTCTTCTTATTTTAGCAGTGTATGTTTTATACCAGATGACAATTGTTACTTTCCTTTTTCACCTCAGCCTCTTTCCTACCAGATTTGAGCTTTCTAAGAGCTGAGACTTTGTCTTTTTCATTTCAGTAATCCTAGAGCCAAAGACATGATAATATTAAGAATAGTAATAATAGCTATGAAGAGGTATGTTGCTTCTATTACTTCTAATCCTCCCAAGAACCCCACTAGCTTGGTCTTCTTACACTATATTACAGATGAGGCTCAGAAAGTTCAAGTCTTTTGTCCCAGGTCACCTAGCTGATAGGCCCAAATCCATTATTCAAAGTTTATTCTCTCTCCACCTTGTTGCAGAATCCCTTACATGGTAGGCTGCTAAATAATCGTTTGTTAACTGATTAGCTGAATGAATAAATAAATGAATGAATTAAAGTAGCCTTTCTCCCTTTTTTCATGAATGGAACAGGGCTACCTAATGAGAAAAAAACTCAGCTTGGAAACTGGCGTGTTGGGAAGGCATGAGGGAAGGGGCGCAAAGGGGGTGGGGAGTACTTGCTAAAAAAAAGAAAAGGAAGCATCGACTATAAATTTACTTGACAGGGTTGCATCTCTGTGGCTTAGACGTTGGCCACTTCATCTTGGCACGATTATTATATAACAGGAGGATGGAGAAATGGCCGGAAAGTATTGCTTCCTATTACATAACTCTTACTATGTGCCTGACAGCATTTCTGATAATGAGGAGAACAGAAAGTGTGCCTCTCTTCGAGAGAAAGTCTTCAAGCTTCTTGCAGGAGAATTAGCCTGGCCTTCAGCCGTTTAGAGCGTTAGAGCAGTGAGTGATTTCCTCAGACAGCCTCAGGCTGTCGCCCCAGTCCCGGATCTCTGCAACTCCCCCCACCCCAGGAAATGGCTAATATTCACATTCCTCACAAATACTTTTAAGATCTCCTAAATATGTGATCCTTTAAAGCCCAAAGAGGGATGTCTGGTGGAGAATGCACTAGAATATTTTAGTGTTTGTCACTAGGTCAGATTGGCCCCAGCTAAGGTGGGCCATGTGTTTTTGCTTCCTCAGTTTGGTGTTTTGGTGATAAGAAATTAGAACAGTCCTAGAGGAATTCCTACTTGGATGGTTTGCATTTTGCAGAAACCTGTGTGATACAATAGGCATTACCTTGCAGGCTCTGCAGCGGCCTCTTATCAGATCATGCTGAGTGCAGCTACCTTTCTGATCAATTAGGGTCAACCTTCAGAGCACCCAAACCAATAGTGCTTTCTGTCTGTGCCACTCCCCTTGGGCATAATAGATTCTCTTCAGTGCCCAGCAGTTGTTCTGTGTCAATATGTAAAACCAAATGAACACATGCTGGAATCCTCCATTGTCTTTACTCCTACATGCAACCCCCAGCAACTTTTGGTGGTTTTACCACCTCTAAAATCTCTTTGGAATCCAACCACTTCTTACTCTCTGCTCTGCTACTTCCCTGTGCAAGTCTCCTGCCTGGTTTTTCTCTTTTTGCTCTTGCATCGATAGTGCCCATTCACAATGCAGTGTTGGAGTTAACATGTTCAAACTTATAAATTAAAACATGCCACAAATGCTGCTGAAACCTCCTCATGCCTTCTGTTGCATTTTGGAGATCCCACCTCCTCCTGGTATCCTTATGGCCTGATGTGATCTGGTCTTTTCCACCCTTTGACTTTATCTTCTATCACTCTTGTTCCAGCCATGCTGGCCTTCTTTCTGTTCCCCAGACACACTTTGTCTTAGGCTCTTTGTCCTCGTCCTTCCTACCACTTGGAAAGCTCTTTCTCAGGATCCCAGCATGGCTGGTTCATCAGTTTTCTGGTCTCATCTCAACTATCATCTCTTACCTTGTTACCTTATCTAAAGTTGACTCTCATTTTCTCTCTGTCCTGTTACACTGCTTTATTTTCTTCACAGAACTTACCTTTATCTCCATACTTTCATCTGTCTCCATTTATTTCCAGGTTTATTGTCTGTCTCAGGGGTTGGCAGACTACTGTAGGTCAAATCAACCTGCCTGTTCTTGTAAATAAAGTTTCATTGGAACAAATTGGCCCATTTGTTTATGCATTGTCACTGGCTGCTTTGGCTCTCTAAGGGTGTTGCTGAATAGCTGTGACAGAGACTGTCTGGACTGCAAAGCTTAAGATATTTGCTATCTGGCCCTTTATGGAAAAATTTATTGACCCCTGCTCTATCTCCTTCTGCTACTTCCACTGCTTATCTACTTTGTTCGCTGCTAATTCCCAGCACCTAGTATAGTTCCAGGCACATGGTGGTACTCAACACATACTTGTCAACTGAATTTAATGAGTGGAGGAACACAGGACACTGTGACTTGTTTTTGACTCTACGTGTGGATGCCTTTTGAGGCTTTATGACTTGCAGGCAAAGGGGATCAGGTGCCACGTGTATGTTCATGTGAACATGCACCTTTGTGTGTCTGGGAATAAGAAAGCAGTGAAGCAAAATGGACAGTATGAGGTTCTGTATCCACACAGATCATTCCAAACCTGGTTCTGTCACTTAGTTTCCATACAGACTTCGAAAAAATAGTCAACCTCTTCTGCCTCAGTCTTTTCACCTTAGAAAAGGAGAAACCGGTACCCACCTTTCATGTTATAGTGAGCACTATAGCGATAACATTGATTGACTTTAGATGCCTGGCCAAAGTGTAGAATGTGTAGAAGACTATGCTTAGCTTTCCTGAAGTAGCTGAAGGAACAGAATGGAATGGAGTCCAAAGTACAGACACCAACGTTTTGACAATTCAGTCCAATTCAATCCACTCACCCAACAGACATTGATTTAAGTGCCTCTTGTGTTTCAGGCACTACACTATGTTCTAGAAACGTAGAATCTATCCAAGAATAGCTTAAGAGCCCTCAAATTCTTGAGTAGCTATAGCTAATATGCACAAGACCAAGTGTTACATGCTGGGGAATGTAGAGACCAACAAGACAGAGTCCCACCCGTGCAGCCCTTCTGATCTGGCAGAAGAGATCAGAGAAATTCACCTGCTACCCCTAACAGTGGAAGGTTAGAAGAACCATAAGAGATATGCAAACATCAGAGAAGATCTAAAGAAGGGGGTATGACTGCATTAGGTTTATTTTTAGGTTTGGACAGAGAGGTCTATGGTCCTCTTTTTTTCTTTATATAATCTCCAGTCCCCTCTGATTTTATTTTTAAATGCCCTTTGTTTATGTAACACCTACTCTGATATTTCAAACCTTAAGTATTTTTCCTAAGTAGGTGAACAATACATAGTAAATTAAAAAAAACTAATAATGCAAAGGTATAATTTTACTCTGTCTTGAGGGAAAGATAAACAAACTTGTAATTATTAAAAGCACAATATATATTTTTTTCTTAGGTAAGAAAATCGAGCGATTGCTGTAACCTGGTTTTGGGTGTTAGTTTGGTTAGTCACTCATGGCTCAATTAGGCAGGCTCATCCTGATCCGTGACTTTCACAGCAGGTTTTATGTATTAACTGAAGCATGACACTAGTATGATCACGGACATGGAGACTACTTGAAGAAACTTCTTCATTCAATCTCTTTCTTTTGAAAACATATCAAATAGCTTGTAGATAATGTGCTATGAACTGAAGATACAGAGATGGACATTCCATATTTTAAAATTCTGAATTCTAAGCTTATTCAATGCTATATTGATGTCTTATAATCAAAAAGTTAAGAAAAGTATGTAAACCAAGAAGCTCACATCCTCAACCATTCATTGAGAACAAACTCTGCATAAGACACTAGATGTTGGAAATATTAATATGATTAATTAAGCATGGTCTCTGCCCTTTAAGAACTCATAGTTTTGTGGAGGATATTGATGGGTAAATAGTCAAGTACTATAAAGATTTTTATTTTTATTTTATTTTTTTTTGAGACAGAGTCTCACTCTGTTGCCCAGGCTAGAGTGCGTGGTGTCAGCCTAGGTCACAGCAACCTCAAACTCCTGGGCTCAAGTGATACTCCTGCCTCAGCCTCCCGGGTAGCTGGGACTACAGGCGTGTGCCACTGTGCCCGGCTAATTTTTTCTATTTTTAGTTGTTTGGCTAATGTCTTTCTATTTATAGTAGAGATGGGGTCTTGCTCTTGCTCAGGCTGGTCTTGAACTCCTGAGCTCAAGCAATCCTCCCGCCTTGACCTCCCAGAGTGCTAGGATTACAGACGTAAGCCACCATGCCTGGCTTTACAAAGTTTTTTAAGTATTATGATTGAGAGTCCGTATAATTCTTGGGTTCAAATCTCAGGTCTACCCTTGACAATCTGTTTAGTCATAGGCAAGTTATTTAGCTTTTCACTACTTCCATCTCTGCATCTGTAACATGGAGATAATAATAATGTCTAACTGATAGTGTTGTTGAGAGGTTTCCATGAGAAAACAGTGCTTAGCACACAATAGGTGATCAATAAATGCTACTGATGATGGTAGAAGGAATCATGTGGACCTAATGGAATATAATTTATTGGGGAGTGATGTTCAAACATAGGGTTTCCCTCTTTTTGGAAAGGATCTTTCCTAAAATTTTCTATTGTGATCTAAGAATGATGTTCCCCTCCTGTGTAGTGGGTTGGTCTTCTGTACTATCTAGCCACTCATTCTCCCTGTTTTTTTCTTTCTCTCCCTCACTGGATTTTTCAGTGAGTCCAACGAGTCAAACATATTTCTGATTTTGCCTAAGGGATGCCTATGGAGATGGCAGCTATTTAGAAAGTTAAATAGCCATCATGCCATTCGATTTCCATTAGCAGAGTCATTTGAAACTTTAGTGTTTCCTCAGATGGGGAGGAGGGGTCAGGTAGCAAACTGCATTCACTTTGCATATTGAATGGATAGTGAGTCACAATAAAGTTAGGCAGCACTCAGGCATTATGTTAGCTTCATCATAGTTTATCAAGCCATGGGAGAACACAGTGATTTTCGCATCCCATATAACCTGGTATAATATATTTCTAGTAAGCTATGGATAGAGAAGAGAAAATATACTCATTCATTTTCTAGTTGTTGAACTGCAACTATGTGCTGAGCCCTACAGTACACACTGAGGGTAATGTAGTAACTGAGACCTTTTACATCTCATCTTCTGCCCTTATAGTAACGCAAAGAGATGTCTAGTCCTTACTGTTGTTGGGGAAAAAATCAAATGATATTAGTTTAATACCTTCTGTGTTGAACTTATATGTAATTTTTCAATTCAAGTCAATCCAATTTATTTCAGTTCAATTCAGCTCAGCATTTACTGATAGCCTAACCTGATCCACTTGGAGAATGACTGATTAAAGACCAGGCAAATGTGCCTTTGGGGGCTTGACTCAGTATAAGGAGTTGCTGCGTGTAAAAATCAAGGCCAGAGTTTTTGGATTGCAGTGACAGAAACTCAACTCAACCAATTTTAGGCCCAAAGGGAAGTTTTCGGGATGGCTCATGTAACGGAGAGGAGGACACTATGTATTCAGGCCAAAGATATGTGGAATGTCACTGAGATTTGCTCGCCCCACATGTTATCTAACCTGTCTGCATACCAGCCTCATCATCTGCTTCAGTCTGGATTTTACACCTGCTACAGGAATGTGGTGCTGGAGTCCACTTTCCATCACTGGGGAGCAACTGAGACTATCTTTTAGCTCTTTAGTTGTAAAATACTATGGAAGGGCTCTACTTGTCCCAGCTTAGGTCATCTGCAGCCAATGTCCAATTAATAAGTGACTGCCTTAGCTTTCATGATTACCAGTAGATGGCTGCTGCATTCACATAACACTTGGAAATGCGGAAGAGGAGAGGTTCCCAATTAGTTTCAGATTATGTAATTAACTGCTTATCTGATTAAAAAATAATGCATATCCACTCTAGAGAATTTAGAGAATAAAATTTAAAAGTACACAGAAGTACATTCACGCTCTACATAATGGACATTTCAGTCAACCATGGACCACATATATTACCGTAGTCTCATGAAATTATAATGGAGCTGGAAGATTTCTTACCACCTAGTGACATGGTAGCTGTTGTAATGTCGTAGCACAATGTATTATTCACATGTTTGTGGTGATGCTGCTATAAACAGATCTACTGTGCTGCCAGTCATAAAAGTACAACACATACGATCATGTATAGTACCATAATACTTGATAATACATGACTATGTTGCTGGTTTATGTTTTTACTATACTATATTTTTTATTGTTGTTTTAGAGTGTATTCCTTCTACTTACAAAAAAGAAGTTAGCTGTAAAACAGCCTCAGGCAGGTCCTTCAGGAGGTCCCAGAAGAAGGCATTGCTATCATAGGAGATGACAGCTCCATGTGTGTTATTATCCCTAAAGACCTTCCAGTGGGACAAGATATGAAGATGGAAGACAGTGATGCTGATGAACCTGACCTTGTGTAGGTCTAGGCTAATGTGTGTGTTTGTGTCTTAGTTTTTATCAAAAAAGTTTATAAAGTAAAAAAAATTTAAAAATAGAAAAAAGCTTATAGAATAAGAATATAGAGAAGGAAAATATTTTTGTATGGATGTACAATGTGTTTTTGTTTTAAGCTGTTATTACAAAAGAGTCAAAAAGTCTACAGTGGTATGTAGTAATGTCCTTGGTCTTCACATTCGCTCACCTCTCACCCACTGACTCACCCAGAGCAACTTCCAGTCCTGCAAGCTCTATTCATGGTAAGTGCACTATATAGATGTACCATTTTTAAAAAATCTTTTATACTGCATTTTTACTATACCTTTCTATGCTTAGACATGTTTAGATGCACAAATAATTACCATTGTGTTACAGTTGTCTACAGTGTTCAGGACAGTAAAATGCTGTACAGGTTTATAGCCTAGGAGCAATAGGTTATACCACACAGTGTAGGTGTGTAGTAGGCTATATCATCTGAGTCTGTCTAAGTACACCCTATGTTCACACAATGAAATCCCCTAACTACACATTTCTCAGAATGTATCATTAGGCAACGCATAATGTATTCCCAAAGGTAGTTTTTAGTACAAATTTTTCTCCACCAAAAAGGAATAATACTATATTTGCTTTTCTGTAATCTGTTGTTTTCCTCTTCGTAATATATAGCATGAATGGGTTTCCACATCAAAGAATTCCCACAGCATGACTTTTAATAGCTGTTCAGTATTGGCCTGGATATATCAGAATTTTTAACCCATTTGTTGGTTTGGATATTGAAGTTCTTTCCAATTATTTTTCCTGGATATTATGATCATGCTAATAAATCACTGTTGTTAGCATCCATCTAGCTAAATCTTTGTACAGGTAATTTAAGGTAAAAATCTAATTAATAGATGTATCAAAGCATATGCATGTTCAAAAACTGAATATTGCCAAATTGCCTCCTAGATAAGTTCTATCGTCACTACCTGCTGCCTTCTGTCATTTCTCATGAGCATTCCTGGGAGTTAGGCAGGGAGGATGAGAAGAGCGAACGTGGGCTGGGCGGCCGTTATTGAGGGCAGCTTAAAGGAGAGGAGTTGCGTTTGTTATTTACCAAACTGGAGATCACTTATTAGTGTGAAGGGTAGCGCCTCCTTATTGAGAAGGCAGCCACACAAGTTATCCATGTAAAAAAAGTTTTATTAAAAATGTATCACAAAGTAAAACACACATATGAAAAAGTACATAAGACAAACTTAACTATTATAAATAATTTCAAAGCAAACATGCATGTAACTCTATCCATACTTATTGTTATTAGAAACGAGAAAAATCAATTTCTTTTCCTGAGTATCTGTGCCCAAATATTCCATTCCTAGTGCCCCACAAGTCTGCCCTGAGTCCCTTCTGGCTCAGCGACCCTCCCCTAGAAGTAACCATTATCCTATTTTTAATGGTAATTATTGCCTTGTTGGATTTTATTTTAAAAGTTATAAATAAGACCCCTATTCATGGCAACATAGACAAACAATGCAGAAGTTTACAAAGTAAAAGTTTAAAATTTCTCCCAGCACCTGTCCTCTTCCCAGAGGTAGCCATTATTAACAGTGTGGGCTCCATTTTCTAGACCAGTTCTAGTTGATAGAAACTTTCTGCAGTGATGAAATGTTTTATTCTAGTACTGTTAGAGGAACTGTTACAGGAGGAACTAGCCACATATGGCTCTTGAGCATTTGAAATATGGTTAGTGTGATTGAAGAACAGAATTTAAAATTTTACTTAACTTTAATTAATTTAAATTCTAGAGGCACTATGACTAGTGGTTACACTATTGGACAGAATTGTTCTATATTTTTGAAATGCTTTCTCATATGCTGGCACACTGGATCCTTATAGTATCTTGCACACAAAGAAATGTACATCTTGATGAGATGAATGACTAGCCCTGGCCTGCCAGCTAGCATTTATGGAGGTTCCTTCTTGACACTGTGCTCAGTGCTCTTTCCACACTACCCTTCCAGACATAGTCACCGACACTACAAAGGTCATCTATCACGTGATGTTGTAAAAACTCATATAAGTCTCAGCCTACAGTTTCAGCTGGAATTTGAACAGCTTGCTCAGGGTTCTGTGTGGTTTGGTTTCAAAAAGGATGGGGTAAGAGCTGATGCTTCCTTTCCCCAATGACCTTTTTTCTCTGGGTCTACATTTCCATGCAGCTATTTTTGAAAGCTGAATTTTGTAGCTCTGTAGACTGGTGTTATCACCAAAGTGATCTCACTTTTTAAAATAATCGTTATCTCTTTCTTCTTTTAAGACAGAAAGATAAAAGAAAAGAGAACAGTTTCTGTCTGAGCATGACTTAAGTGACATATTTTAAAATTGTGGCTCATGACCTTCTATTTCTCTGCCATCAGGCTCATGTTGAAAGAGCTTGCACCAGAAGTCCCCAGACCTGAGTGCTGGTCCCAACTCTGCCCTAGTAGCATGCAGAGGTCATCTGCATAATAACTCAGTGAATTGTAGACTCAGGGATTGGTTAGGAGAGCTCCAGAAGAGCCACCTGAAACACTGAGGATGAAAGTATTTAATACTTACAGATTTCCCGTTCTTTGAGTAATTTCCATTGCTCTTACCAAACAACTGAAATTACCTTCTCCTTGGACAAGAAGGTAGAGGTGGTACAATACTTATCTTGGTCACCTTATCTCTTGGCAAAATAACTTGCCCAGAGCAGGCACTGAAATAGGTGTTCCATTAATCAACACTTATGTGCACATATGGAAAGAACATTCATCGGATATCAAACAGGTGGTGGGGGAGGAGGGGATGGGTAAATTCATGCCTAACGGGTACGACGTACACTATCTGGGGGATGGACACATCTATAATGTTGATTCAAATGGTACAAAAGCAATTTATGTAACCAAAACATTTGTGCCCCTGTAATATTCTGAAATAAAACTAACCAAATAAATAAATAAAAAGAGACAAGAAAGGAAGGTAGGTAGGAAGGAAGGGAGAAAAATACGAATGAAGGCAAAAGGGAGGGAGGGAAAGAGGAAACAGGCCTCTAGTGGCCAATTAATTACTTTCCATACCTTATCTCATTTTTTATTCCCTCCAACAACTGGGTAAGAGATTTACTGATGAAGAACCTGAGGTTCAGAGAGGCCAGGTAATTTGCTGAACACCACACAGCTACCAAGCAGTGGAGTTTCTGCTCTGTGGCAATTCACAAGGCTAGAACCCAGATTCCCAGATTATTGCGCCCATTCCTAAGGTTGGTAAGCATGGTGAAATCATTGTCTTTGCTGAGTACCTGTGCCCCAAGTGAAGCCCCACAGATGACTTGAGAAAGATAAAGGTCTCAGATCAATTCTTTCCTGCAGCTCTTTCTTTTGCTGACATTAAGCAAATCTTAAACCAGGTTTCTGGGCTGACATTCTCATGCATATGAATTTCGAGAGGGAGCGCTTTCTCAGCAGGCCTAGCGAAGTATATTAATTTCACAGAGGTCCCCTCAGCAACTTGGAAGGGCTGTCCTCTCAACCATTTAATCTCTTCTTTTGTCTGAGTTCAGAACCAGTGTTTTTGTCACCTTCAAATATCACCTCCCCTTTCATTTCCCCCTCATCAAACTCTTTGTTGTAGATGATTAGGTCAGGAGGGGAAAAGGCGGGGGCCCACCAAGCTTGGGAAAGGCCAGAGAGGGAGGCCTTGCAGGAGGTGACCCACTCTTGGGAACCCCTGAACTCTGCGGCCTAATCCCCTGTAATGACCTGTGTCGGAGGGAATCTGTGTGCAGCTGATGAAAGGAAGTGGGCTGGGGGACGGGCTGTGCCCTTCTCACCCACAGTTCTCAGAGGGCTTTGGGTTGCTTCTAATAACTAGGCAGGGAGAGGACACACTTAGCTAGAAAACAGCTCCCTGCCACAAAAATGGGGTGACAAGAGAGGCTGCAGGATTCCAGCAGTTTTAGGTTTCGCCTGCACTCTCCGCCTCTTTGGGACACCCTTATTCCTCTCCCCTATCCTTTATGGGGAGCTGCATGAACCTGCACTTAGAAACCAACACCTGTAACATGGTCTCCACATCACAATCCGGATCTGTAAGGGGTGAGCAATAAGTGACTTATTGAAAAAATGATAAAATGAAAAAGAGCAGATGTTTTGAGATAGTATAGTAAATTATTTAAGGGGCAGTACGTTGTCACACAGACTGGGGTTTGAACCCAGGTTTAACCTTGCTAAGATTCTGTTCTCTGTTTGTAGTGAGAATTGCAGATAAAAATCCCTGTCCCAGCGTAGGTTGTTATTAAATGGTGCATACTCGAATGAATCCGAGCAGTCAACTGGTCTAATTCCTCATTTCTTAGATTAAGAAGGTGAGTGTCAGAGAGGGGAAGTGGCTTGGTGAAGGTTGCACAGCAAGCCACTAGCAAAGCTAATAGGAAGACACTTTGCTCTTGCTACTAAAATCCAGTGCCATCAGGGGAGTTCTGTGATCAAAGTTCGTCTTTATTTTAAAAGCTGGATTTGCGGTGCATACATACTGGGAGGTAGTATCATGCACATCTGAGAGGTTTGAAAAACGACTATGCATTCCCTTTGGAATGTTGTGATTATATTTCTGGATGGTGTTTTCTTTGGAGCAGAAATGAAAAACCATCATTTTTAACCTAAGAGCTGACACGCTGAGTAGTTACTACTGCTTGAACATTAAGTGGTGTAGAGACTAGTTCTGTTTCTTGAAAAAAAATATGAATGAGAAGAAAGCTTGAAATGGTAGCCAGAAAGGAGCTGTTTGTTCTTGTAGCCCGAGGAGACCCAAATCAAGGATCTCCATTTTGATTAGAAATGAATTCGACATGATTCCTTTAATTGAGTTCCTGGCTGATATGAGTTGCAGGGTTGGGGGTGTGTGTCTTCCATTTTGTATGATGAGTCAGGTACATTGCTCAGTTGGAGGTTGTCAGAGACTTAACGAATGTCCACTAATGTAGTCACATATTTATTATGGTACCTAGCCCTTGCATGATCAACTATAATTCTTCTGAGGCTTTGAAAAGAGAAATATTTTTATCACATTTTTCAGATGAAGAAATCAAGGCTCAGAGGTAATATGCCAAGTGTCATTAGCCTAGGAAGTGGCTAGGTGGGAACTGAGACACAAGTCTTCTAATGTTACATGAAGCAGCCTTTGTACTCACCTCAAGAGTGGGTCAGTCACCCTGGGCTCACTGCTTTGGGGGTAGGGGGTGGAGAGTAGGGCTTGCCCTGTGCTTCTGGGCAGTAGCTCAGGGTGGCAGCTGAATGATTTTCCTATCCATACACCTAGCCTAGTGCCCCTTCTGTCTCTCCTTTCTTTATTGAAGACAGGGCAGGCATGTGTGCATATTGTGCTTATATGACCCCCGGGATAGCCCTTTTGACAATTATGTTTCCTTAATTTAGCCACAATATGGGGATTCTTCTAGGTCCTGATTCCTGGGGTCCTAGTTCTTGCGTTGTGCCCCTATTCCTATCACGGGGCTTTAGCTTTGTTCTACTCTTTAGCCAAAACTTCCTGCCCTTTCCTCCTTGGTCACAGAAATCTGGTTTTGTTTAGGGGTCCACTCTCTATGGTCATCAAAAAAAGCTGATGTCAGCACTGTCTCAGTGCAGGGAGTGACAGATTGGTCTAAGCCATTATCATGAGACCAGTCTCTTCACAGGGATTGGTTTAGGCATCATCATGTGAACTCATTTTGGCCAATGAGACATGAGTGGACGTTGGCTCAGGGGCTTCTGGGAAAGATTTTCCTTAATTTCAGAAAGGCATGTTGGTTGCTCTGCTGTTGCGCCTGAATACCGAAGTGCCTACATATAATGATTGCAACTGCAGCCCCTGTTCTGGGGACCATAAGGGGTGCGAACTTGAGGAGAGCATGCTGAGCATGGCAGCATGGAAGGTTGGAAGTCACCTGAGTCCTTCATGAAGTCATTGAGCCACTGAAGTGCCATCCCTGTTAGTACCCCTCCTCCAGTCATTTTCTTAGGGTTTGAGCCACTGGGTTTTTTTCCCTCTTACTTATAGCCAAAAACATCCTTTCTATAAAACACAGTATCCCAATAATCGGTCTACTTCCCCGTTCCCTTCCTAGACTTGCTTTTGATGCCTTCACATTCTCCCTTTCCTGAGCCCCTGCTCATTCCTTTCCTGAGCCCATGGCCTCATTCAATATCTCAGGGGAGGAGCTGGGACTAGAGCTGGGTGGAGGGGGGTCCCTAGGAGGGTGAGTTTACAAACAAATGCTGCCCTTCTAGTACCTTGTCTTGTGTCTAGTGGTTAAACTATCCACACAACTTGATTTAATGCCTTTCAACAAAAAAATTAGCTTCTGAAACAAAGTTGAAAAGTGCTACTTTTGGAGAATGGACCTAGGACTGAAGTCATGACCATCCTTGCTATTTTCTGCTTGCTATTCTTCCAAGGAAACCCCTGTCATAGTCTCTTTGGGCTGCTATAACAAAATTCCTTACACTGAGTAATTTATAAAAAACAGAAATGTATTGCTTATAGTTCTAGAGGCTGGGGAAGTCCTAGGTCAAGGCACAGGCAGATTGGCTGTCTAGTGAGAGCTGTTCTCTGCTTCTAGCTGTGTCTGCACATGGTGGACTGGGCAAACAAGGTCCCTCAGGCCTCGTTTAGAAGGGCACTAATCCTAGTTATGAGGGAGGAGGTCTCATGATGTACTCACCTCCCCAGAGTCCCACCTTTTAATAGCACCACATTGAGGATTATGTTTCCACATATGACTTTTGGGGGGATACAAACATTCAGATCATGGCAAACTCACTTTGGAATTGTCATAAGTCTTGTTAGAATGTCATCTCCTCTCCCCTGTCCCCATATTTGCTGCCCTTCCCTATTGCTAACTATAATAAGTATGAACAGAGTCGCTTGCCTTCTTGAATCTTATCCTTTCCTGCCAGATGGAGCCTCCACCATTGGTTATGTCCTGATGTCGTTCTCACTGCCCAACCTGCATTTATGGACTAATGCCGAGCATGTCTCCACCTACCCCATCTGACTGAGATAATAGGCCCTATGGACTGAATTGTATCCACCCTCCCAGTTCATATGTTGAAGCCCTTATACTTGAAGATAGAGCCTTTAAAAAGATAATTAAGGTTAAACAAGGTCATAGGGTGGGGCTCTAGTCCAACATGACTGGTGACCTTATAAGAGGAGAAAGAGACACCAGGGATGCACACACAGAGAGAAAAGACTGTGGGAGGACACAGCAAGAAGATGGCAACCTGCAAGTGAAGGAGAGAGGCCTCAGGAGAAACCAACCCTGATGATACCTTGATCTTGGCCTTCCAGCCTCCAGAACTGTGAGAAAGTAAGTTTCTGTTGTTTAACCCACCCAGTCTGTAGTATTTTGTATGGCAGCACTAGCAGACTAGTACATAGGCCATGTCTCATATTCCAGATCTTATACCCAGACATCATTCAATCTCTTCCTTCATTTCTTCATTTATGTATTTAATTCATTCATCATTCAGAGACACAGTATAGCATTTTGTGAAATATCCCAGTATGTGTTCCACTGAATCCTAGTTCTGCAAGATATTTTGGGTTCTGAGGTCATATAATATATAAATAAATCCCTACTTGCAGATTCACAACAAATGCTTCGACATTAAAGACTCTGAGAAGTAGTGCAGGAGAGAACCCTGTACAAAGTGATTTAAGCAGCTATTCACAACACTGAGATTTGACTCTGTAGCTCTTTGCTCACTGACACCTATTAACATCCATGAAGCATGTGGTGAGAAATGTTGATCTTGCTTTTCAAAGCAAAGACTTGAAATCATACAGCTCTGCCACTAACTTTGTGAAACTTAGTTTTCCCATTTGCAAAATCAGCCTAATAGTCACTATTTGGAGTATTGTTTTGAGGATCGAATAAGAGAATCTATGTAAAATGCTAACACAGTGTCATGCTATTTTTATTCCCCTATTATCTTAATTCTTTCATTCATTTGTCTAGTCAGAATTCAATAAGCACTTACTTACTGAGTGCCAAAGTGTATAATCCTTGCTGGATGGAAATATTCTGAGTTTCTTGATTTTCTTGCTTCCTTGAGCTGTGCTTAGCTCTTGCAGACCTAGGAAAACTCAACTTATACCTTTTGCAAATCTTTTCCTCACACCCTGCTTTTATAAAGGATGACATATGATTTCAGAGCTCCTCTGACTTCATCCTGTCCACTGGGTAGGCAGACCAACTACGTCTTATTAAGTGTGTAGGTTCTTTGTGGGCTCCTGGCTTTGTGGAAAATGAAAATCAAAACCTCCAGTGGTGCCGCTAGGACCAAGGGAGCAGGTGCCAGGTCAACCCACAGCATCATCCATACCAAAACCAGATCTGCTTGGTCACAGATGGGAACATACTGTGGAGAAGCTCTGCTGTGGGTCTGCTAGCCTCAAAGTTCGTAAAAGCTCAAAGACTTTGGTAACTTTCATTTGGTGTAATCAGAATTCACTCTGATGAGTAAATACTGTTCCATATGAATCATAATGCAGAGTAAATCCCACCAAGTCGGAAATTACCAAGAGAGTCAGTGTTTGCGAAGTGCATTCTTTGTGAAAGGCTCTGTGTTAAATATTTACTTGCATTGCTTCACTGAATCTTCACTAATGACCCAATTATTGTTGCTATTCTACAGATGAGGAAACGGAGGCACACAGAGGTTAATATGCTCAATCCACGCAGCTAGACAGTGGTGGAGCCAGAGTTTGAACATGGGTAGTCTGACTTCAGAGGGTAGGCTCTTAACCACCATGGTCTTCTCATTATAACTAATTACTATCTTCAGTTTATAGATGTGGAAACTGAGGCTCAGAGGGGTGAAATTATTTGACCAAGCCACACAGCTAGTAAGTGGCAGAGCCAAAATCTGATCCCAGGTCTCTCTGACTCCAGAATGCTCATACCTTTCATCGTGGAACAGCTTCTCCCGGCGATATATGCAGCACTACATATGTAACATGAAGTATCTGGTTGCAGCCTTGAAACGATGCCATGTACTGTGTTTTATTAGTCCCCCATCTACAGATGAGTCCAACAGAGTTAAAGTAACTTGCCAAGAGCATGTAGCTCTGTGTATGGGAGCCTAGGTTTCCATCCTTCCCGCATGCGTTGGCCTCTTGCCTGAAAAACTTTTTCCTCCACTCCTGCCCTTGCTAAATCCTATGTATCACTTAGATCTCAACTCAACTTCCTTAGGGGAACCTTTTCTGACCCTCTAGACTAGCTCAATACCCCCTTTGTGGAGATTTGTAGGGCATCCTTTAATTTTCTTTCTCACTTTTTAATTAACTATTTGTGTTATTATTTTGGAAATACCTGCCTTTTGTCCACATTCTGGGCCAGAAGCCACATCAGTGTTGTTAGGTAATATTGCCAGTGCTTAACCCAGTGTCCAGCATACAGCTGATGCTCTAAAAATGGTAGTTATTATTGTATATAAGACACATGTATATACGTATGTGTATGTTTATATATAAATGATAGTTTTAGATATGAGTATTGTGTGTGTGTATACATACATATATGTGCGTGTGTGTGTATATATATATATGATAGTCATTAGGTCCACCCAGTTACTTCTCATTCATGCATCAGTCACAGAGACATCAATTGGCAGCATGATTGTTGCAGCTCCTGATTACTTGCTCTTGGCAGACATTGCCAATCAATCACCATACTCTCTTCTGCTGAGACCCAAGGGAGCCTCCAAATCCTTTTCAAGGCAGTGCTCCAGCCAGTCACTATCAATTAATTGGTCTTGGCCCAACAAATGAAACTTGGACATCCTGAGTGAGGAAAGTATTCTCAGATATTACATGCAATTGTCTTTTTCTGCAGTTGAAATCACTGAGGGAACTAAAAAATACTGATGCTTGGTGTCCTCTTCCAGAGATTCTGATTAATTGATGATTATAATGAGTTGAGAACCACTGGCTGACCAAATGGTGTCTATTCTGGTTAGTTCTTGCCTGTGTTTTTCCTTGTGTCATGCAAATTCTGTTTATTTTCTTTTATGTAATTACCATGGCAGATTGGGCACTGGGAGTACAGGGTGATGGAAAAATTCATCTTGATTCCCAAGTAGCTCTCATACTAATGAAGGAGACAGACAGGCATAAAGAAATCTTGAAGCTGGAAGATCATTATGAGTTGATTTATGGATGCATGAAAGTACAGGGGAAGGCTGTCAGAGGAAGAAATAAATTCTACCTGCAAGGATTTGGGAAAACTTTTTGGAGGAGATTGGAGTTGAACTAACTCTTAAGGGACAGATGGTTGGGAAACCATGGTAAATCCAAATTGTAGAAGACTTTGAATGCCAGAAAAAGCTAAGTGGAGCCAATGAAGTAAAGAAAATGACACAGTTTTCAGAGCTGATCTTCAGGAAATAAACTTTGGCAGTAGGATAGAGGATACATTGGAGAAGGATGATCGAGACTAGAGGGTTGGTGCAAAGTCTTGAATCTGATTCATGGCTGTGGACATAGGGTAGAAAGGAGGAAATCATACACCTACATGAATTGGAGGTGGAAAGGGATTTTGGCAACGTGGGAGAAATACTGAATATAACTCATAAGGGAAAGCTATGCAAATTAATTGTGTGCTTGCTGTTACTGCTTTGCATTACACTGAGAGCTCCTTGGAAACGGCAGCTACCATTTATTGCATTCCTAAACTGGCACAGGTACTGTGTCAAATATTTTACACACATCTTCTCATTAATCCCCATAACTATCCTACAGAGTATTCTCTTGTGTTATTTCCATTTTATGGATGAGGATAGTGAAGTTAGAAATATATTAAATAACTTTCCCAAGGTTACAAAGCCGCTAAGTGGTGGGGTCAGAATGCAAACACGGACAGTTTAACCCCAGAGCACACACATTGAACTGTGATGATTCTGTCTTAATTATTGGTCTGTTCCAGTGGTTCTCAGTCAGCCATGATTTTGGGCCCCCCACCCAGGGGGCACATTTAGCAATTTCTGTTGACAGTTTTGTTTGTCCCAATTAGGGGGTGGTGTTGCTGCTGTTATTTAGTGAGTAGAATGATTCTGCTAAAAATCCTACAATGCACAGGACAGTGTCTGCACCTGCCCCCGCCCCTCCCTGCCCCAAGAAAGAATTATCTAGTCCCAAATGTCACCAGTGCTGAGATTGAAAAGCCCTGGTCTATTTCCAGGACCAAGCTCAGTACCTGGCACATAGTAGGCTCAATCTACATGTTTGTTGAACTAAATAGAGCTAGTGAGCATGCATTCATATGCATATATTTAAACAAATTTAAATATACATGAATAGAGATCCTTACAAGTACACATAATTTAACCCTGACGTATTCTCCTGATCACAGAAATTTCCCTGTGTGTGTCATCTTTATTTCTTGTCAAATCTGTAGTTTTGGGGTGATGCTTCTCATTTATCCCATTCCAAGTCTTATCTCCTGTAATTGTGCTGTCTCCTGGCTTGGCCATTGTCCCGTGGATAGGAATTTCATGTTAAATCCTCCAGTTGTTGTACTGATTTAAGAAAGATTTGGGGTTTTCAGTGTTTTTCTTTCTTGTTCCTACCCCATCCTGTTGGAATTCATTGCATCATCCCTGTACTTTCCTAGCATGATTGCATGATTACATGATATGCTAGCAGTGGAGCGGGGGGGGGCTCGACATCTACTTTGTAGGATGGGCTGCCTGCTCTGGCCCACCAAAGAAACTCCCTAAATAATCAGATCCATGTCAAAGCTCACAGAATAAAGTGGTTGTGGCTGGAAGCCTCGATTCCCATCCAGAAAATGACATATTCCTGAACTTGGGTGATGTGGGTTCGGAAAGTTCTATCCCTTGTTGCAAACCAAATGGACGTTGCAAATCCAACCTGATTACATTACCCTATATCAGATTTCCAGCTGACAGCTGTTGCTCAATCTTCCTCTACCCCCACCCCTGTTACGCCCTGGGATTTTTTAATTTAAAAAAAATTTTTTTAATGGTAGCCACTTAAGAGCTTTGCTCATTTCCCCAATTCCTAAATTCCTCATTTTCAGTCCTTTCTGTCAAAACTGTCTTTGGCACAGCTGCAATTAGGAAGAGAGATCCCTAACTTGCATGGCCTGTCTTAGCAATAGAGTCATTTTTGGGAGAGGGCTGGGGAGTGAGGAAGTCATCTGGATCTGCAACATGATGAGAGATCAATTAGCTTCTTCAATGAACCCTGAAGTCTGTTCGTAGGAGTGGACTGTGTTTGACACAGCCAGATTCTTCAAAGATGCACAAGAACAATCTAGCGAGTGTGGAGATTCCTGATCTGCCTACGTCTGCACTTCCATTTGACCTTCCTGGTCTTTTAAGTTGTTGGACACTGATGTGCATCATACACGGACTGGCCCATAAAGGCAAGTGTGAACACCAGCTGGAGTTGAGGGAGTCACTTGAGACCGCTCTCCCACCTGTTGCTCCAGATATGATTTTATTTGATAAGTGGTGATAGTATCAGTTAGGATGCATTTATTATAAATAGTAGGAAAACAAAAAAAAAACTATCTGAAAAGTTCAGAGATAAAACTTCAGCCTCAGATAATTCTGTCACCAAAGACTTGGTTTCTTTTCATTTTCTGCCTGGCTTCACACGAACTCTCCTCTTCTCTTTGTTCCCAACAGGCATACCAGCAGCTCCTGGAGTAATAAATCGCTGTGTCTCATCCAGGAAATATGAAAACTTCTTGCCCTGAAATTTCTCAGCATAAGTCTTGAGGTTCATTCTGAATTTGCTAAGGTCACAGGATTGTTTTAAACCAACTCTCTGGCTAGGGCATGGAATGGCCTAAGTTGTAAGCTCTGTTCCTAGAGAGGTGATAGAAGTCAGACCGTTGGGGAAAATGGTGGATATTAAGGAGACAGCCAGTCAATGCCCACTATGAAGTTTATGCTTGGTCTTCTTGGCATTAAAATATCAGAAATCTGTTAAAATAAATAGCTTGACTTACTACCTTCCTTTGTATTTGAGGAGCCCTCATACCGTATTCCAGACTCATGAAGCCCATTCACTACCACTATCCACATCATCACTGCCCCAAAGTCTAGACCTTTCTCTTTTTAACAGGGCAGAAAGAGTGATGGAATTTTGACAATGATCTTAACTTTGAAGCATTTATTCTTCAGGGAAATATTACTAATGGAGATGTATTCATAAATTCAGTCCTTTATTCTAATACCCCTTTATTCTTCATTCTTTTGTCTACCCATTCATCCCATCAAAAACCATATATTAAATATCTACCATGTGCCAGTCACTGTGCAAGCTACTTAGATACAAGGATAAACAATAAGCTAGGCCCAAGGAGTTCAAAATCAAGCAAGAGAGACAGGCGCATAAACAATTAACAGTCATAAGATACGTCTGGTAAAATCACAAAGAAGTCTCTAAAGACAGCTACTTTCCTAAACTCCAAATCGCTGTGGTTTTTTGTATGTTGCTAGTCTATTTCTATTTTCTACCTACTTTCCTTGTCTAAATGTCCTCAACTTGTCACTATTCTTACCCTATTTATGGCTGTTGTTTTTCTTTTACTTAGCAAGATGATATTGCACTCTACTCCTATGACTCCACAAAATTAGTAATAAAATAGTTTACCTGCTTGTGCACCTGAGGGAACTTTAACAAATGTATGGTTGATGATCAGAAGAACCTTGATGCTTTCTAAATAGTTTTTCAATTTCATTGTGGCAAAGACTTTTCCTTAAGCAGGGAGTTTTTGATTCTACCATGGTTAGGAAAGCAAAACTTATGTTCTTATTTAATATGATTTAGATTTTTACTTTTATATATTTTTAATCATTAGATTTTTTTTTTGGACTGGCACTTCAGCATGGCACAGCTTTTTGAAAGTAAGCTATTTGCTTCCTTTCTCTTAAGGAAGAAATTTTAAGAGTCACACAGGAACAGTGGTGCATTGGAGAAGGGATGAGATTTGGAGTCAGATAAAACTATGTTTTTTGCTTTTGCCATTCGGTAGCTCTGCTGTCTTGATTGCTAACTCCTGGGGCCATATTCTTTTTCCATAGGATGGGGCCACAATCCCTACTGCACAGGAGCGTGAGGAGGATCACATTAGATATGTGTGAGAGGACTTAGCATAGCACGTGGGGACAGCAAACTTAGTAGTAGTTCATTTCCTCTCTGTTTCTCCTTTCCTATTTATTTCTTACTTTTATGCAAAACAGTCTACTCTCTATATGATGGGTCTCGGAGGTCATGGGGGAGGAGGGTGAGCGATCTTTGGGCAATGACTTCTAGCTTATTTTTGATGATACCTTTTATCTTGTGATATAAATGACTACATAGTTAAAAAAGTTTGAAAACAAATATTCAAACTATATAATTTTTATCATTAATCATATATGTTGCCATGAAAATGAATATAGCAAACAATGAGCTATTATTTTCTCAAGCAGAGCGACATATTTTGAGCACTTACAGCTTATGAAGCTCTCCGTGTCCTAGTTTATCCCTTAGTGGTTTGTCATGTTAGAAGACCCACAAAGAAGTAACTATTGTCATCAAATGTAATGAGAGAAAACAATATTTATTCAGAAGCCTCTATGAGCTAGAGACTGTGCTATGTGCTTTCTGCTTTCACATATATTTTTTTAATCCTCCCTAATAAAATATCCCAGATTCTTGGACCTCAATGTCAAGAGAAGAATGCCATATTGCTGTTGCTTTTGCAAGCTTTTCGGTTTCATCACCAGTTTCTTTAGCAGTTGTTGTGGGAAATCTTTCCAAAAAGCCAGGCATAACAATTGGTAATGCTTCACACATAATGGGCCTATTTACAGATAAGGTTACAATTTGCTTCTTGTATCCATCCTGAGAAATGCAAATCTTTACATTGCCTGTTTGCTTATCTAGACTTCACTTCTGTGTTCATTATACAAAATCTGAATTTGTAACCATTTAAAAATCTACTCTGTTCACAAAAATACTATACTTTTTACAAGCTACCATTTCAATATCATTTTCTATTACTTTTCTACAAGTAAGACAAAAACCCGTGAATTTAGCTGACACTAGAGTTCTGTGGTGCCTGAAAAGAGTCTCATAAATTCATCCACTTCTCTCCATTTTCTCTGTCACAGTTCCAATCACTTTTATTTCCTACTGCACTGCTGCAATAATGGGAGATGTTTTGAGTACTTACTGTGTACCAGACGCTGTTTGGGGTGCTTTACACTTGTGATTGCATTTAATCCTAATAACATCTTTGGAGAGAGGAATTATTTGCATATCCATCTTTAGATAAAGAAACTGAGGCACCAAAAATTAATATTGTTTTTGCCTGCAACTTGCAAGTGACAGAGGTGGGAATCAAACCCAGGCAGGCTGACTCTAGAGTTCATGCTTTGGACCACCACCACTTTTATCACTTCAACATTTGTGCAAGTTTCCTGACTGGTTTCCCTGCCTCCACTCTTGACCTTCTAGGAAACTTCTCCACCCTGCCACTTGGTTAAAGCTTGTTCTGTATACAACACAATATTATTAACTATAGACCTCATGCTGTACACTGGATTTCTGGATTTATTCATTCTATATAACTGCTCATTTGTTTCCTTTGACTTACTTTTCCTTTTTCCCCTTCCTTCGTGTACTAAGAGAGTAGATTTTAGGTGCTCTTAAAACAAGGAAAAGTAACTATGGAAGGGGATGTGCTTGACTGTTGTGGTCATTTTGTTGTTCTTGACTGTTGTGGTCATTTTACTGTGTGTGTGTGTGTGTGTGTGTATCAAAACATGTTGTATACCTTGAATATATACAATAAAAAATTCATGCTGATCATATCATCCTCATGCTTGAAATTCCCTGTGGTTCTCCTCTATTTAAGTATAAATTCCAGAGACTCCTTACCGTCGCCCACAAGGCTCTGCATAGTCTGGCTTTGCCCACCTTCCAGCCTCATCTTCCTATGGTCACTCTTAACCTTGTGTGCTTTAGGCCCACGAGCCATCCGATTATGTAGTGTTCTGTCCCACAAGGGCCCTTGCAAAAGCAGTTTTTCCACCTGGATTATTCAGATTGCTCTTCTTGTATTCTGAGTTTCAGATCTTACTGCCAGTGGCTCTCTCCTAGTCCTGAACACCTGTGACCCTTTTATCCTTGTTCTCTTTATGCCTCCCTGATTCTTCCTTCCCATCTCCTTTGTGAGCTTCTTTCCCCTTATACCTCAGGGATTCACCACCAGCTCCTGCCCACCTCCCCACTCCCCCACCCCTTCTCACTCATAAACTCTTCTGGGGTTAAGCAAACCTATGGTTTAAACTAATGCTGCTGTGCATTATTGCCAAACCTCGTTCTCAAATTCCAGGCTGGTCTTTAGATTCTTATAGAAAGCTGACTTCTAGATGTCTCTTCTGGAAATGTGCCACGGACCTCAAATTCAGTATGTCCCAAACTGTGCCCCTTATTGTGTAAACTGTTAATTGCTCCTGTATTTCCACAGAAAATGGCTTTTCCATCCAATGAGTCATCTGTACCAGAAGCCTCAAAATCACCCTTATCCTTTCCTTTTAGTTACCAGATCTCTGAGTCCCTGTCAGATCCATCTTTAAAGTGTCCGTAGATTATGCTTTGTCGTCTTCAGTCCTATTATCTTTGACCTGGTTCAGACATGGATCATCTCTTTTCCAAAATATTGCAAAAACCATCCAAATGGTTTACCTTCTAGTTCATTCCCCATACTACCCCCTCCAGGAGGAATCAAATCAAAGGGCTCAATTTAGTGGGATCAATATATCTGAGAGGTAGGAGCACCCACTGAAATAGAAATGGTATTGACTTATGGCCAGTAATGTGGTGATCCAAGTCCTTCTGACCTGGTCTTGGCTACTCCACAGAACCCTACCATTTCTACGTAGAGAATGACAATAACAGTAGAAAAAGCCACGGTGATGGTAGCTGCCACCACCACCTTCCTACAATAACCTCCAGAATTTATGACACTCTGATTATAAATGGTGCCCAATTCAAACTTGTCATCCATCTTATTTAATCTATACATCCACTTGAAAGTGACCTTTGATGTAGCAGTGGATTTTCAAAAGATCCATACTTTTCTAATGGGAACAAATTCTCCTTGGGAACCCACTCCCATTGTGTGTGGTATTGATGGGATTATACATCAGGTGCCCTACCCCCACTGCAAGGGGGTGTGGACTCAGCCAAGGCCAAGTGGATTCTCCACTGGGACTTTAAATCTTAAAGATTGACATAAGAATGGAACAAAACATCAGGGGCACATTTACTTCCATGGTGGTACCACAGTGAGATGGTTTAGTAGTCTTTTTAACCAGACCCTCAATGCCATGCTCGTTTCTGTCCTGACGCATGTTTTGTTTCCAAGACTGGCTCTTTAGCCTCTCGTCTTCTGTCTATTCTGTGAGCTGTCTAAACATCTCATCGATAAATTCCTTTTCTTCTTCTTTTTCCTCTTTCTCCGCCTGCTCCTCCTCCTTTAGCTTAAATTAGCAAAGGTGGATTTCAATTTTCTCCAACCAAAGAATCCCAACTAATGTGGAAATCATCTCATGTGAATCTTTTGTTTTAGAGATGGCAAAACTGTGGTCTCTCTGTAACTTGCCCCAGATCATACAGTAAGTTAATGGCAAAATCTGGACTAAAAGGATATTTCATCATTCCTAGTCTAATATTCTTTATAACATAGGGGTTGAAGAATGGTTCCATAAGGGTTGAAGAATGGTCCCAGAATCCCCTGGTTTGAACACTCGGTTCCACCACATATTTTTCTGTCTGATTTTGAGTGTGTCAATCTCTTTCTGCCTCTGTTTTCTCTCTTGAAAAATGGGGACATTAATAGCACCTACCCTATAGGACTGCTAATTATATGGCTTAATATTGCATATGTAAAGCATGCATTTACAATATCTGGTACATAGTAAGAGAAATAAATGTTAGTAATTACTATTGTTATTATTTCCACTGCACCAACTGGCTATTTAGGAATATCGTTGTTGTTCTAAATAGTTTGTAATTTCTAACACTGGCAAAAAATACTTTAATTGCATTATCCAAGTTTTTCTTATTCAAGGAAGTCTAATTAAGATATCAAAAGTGCCTCTTCAGTAGATCACCAGGAACGGTGCTTATGGCTTGGTCGTTGATAGTTTATTCTTTTTCTCTTTTTACTCTGAAAAAAAAAAATCATTAAAGAAGACTGTTATTTTCTTCTTTTTTCTAACCAATGAAAAGGACATCAAAGTACAGAGTGTTTGACAAGAGGACCAGTTGGTTCCATTCAGGGGCACATTATGAATTGTTCATTTTTGACAGGGGGAACAATTCATTACACTTTGTTTATGTAGCACCTCCCCAGGGTCCATTTCTAAGTGGTTCACAAAAGGCTTATTCTCACTGGAACACACTTGTCCTTCAGGGTTCCCAGGGACTGAAGATCATGTATGCAAATAAAATAAACTCACCCTGAAGGCCAGTAATTTAGATTAATAAAGAGCTATGTTTATACAACTCCATTAAGAAAATTCTACATGGCAAGTTGAACCCAATTTTCTCAGGCTGCACAACCATTTCTAAATAAGACTTGATGAAGAATGGCTAGTTTGCGGGTATACAAAAATAAGGAGAAGGTCTTTTCATAGTCTTCTTACCCCTGAGACTCTTTCTGTGACCCCTTATTTTTCAGAAGGCCGTTCAGAGGTTGAAGCATCTTGAATATGAAGATTTTGTATTTGCAGGAATCAACGCAGGCCCTCTAGCCACACACTCCATCCTTCTATCATCCATTTGTTCATGTACTCGTTAAAAATACCACTCTCAGGTACATGCTAGCACTAGCACTCCAGCTCATTTGCTTCTATCTAGCTCTTCCAACAGGAGAGACGGGCAAGGAAAAGGCACGTCAGAGTTGAGAGAGACCTACATTGTACAATGCTCATGAGCTTTTACGTTGACACTTGTAACAACCATGTGGAATAGGTAGGGCTTAATTTTAACCACTCTTTCCTCTAAAAGAATCAGTCCCCAGAGCAATTATTAATATAACTTTAGAAAGTTATAAGACTTGCCCAAATGAAAGGAAGCCCCTATTTATTGGGTACCTCTCATGTACTGGACATGACCTGGGACGTTTTCATGTTCATAATCCTATTGCATTGTACAGAACACACTGTGAAGTGTGTGTGTGTGTATGTGTGTGTGTGTGTGTCCACTTGATAGACTGAATGGAGAAATGGAGGCACAGAAAAGTCGTGGAATTGCTGAGGTCACCGGGAAGTGGGTGGCTGAAAAGTCTCTGGTCTTCCTGTGGCCCAATACTGCCTCCCCAGAGACCACATAGGGTCAAGACCCTTACACACTGACAGCCCCAGATCCTCTGGGGTATCCTGGCTTTCTTCCCCTTTTCTTCCTATGTTTCAAAGAGAGGGGTCAGAAAGGAAAACCACACACCAACACAAATAGCTGAGGAAGGGCCGGGGCGGTAGAAGGGCTCTTCAGAGTGTGTGGCTGTATAAAGATAACATTTCCCACGAGGGCTGGGGAGCCCAGGGAATGTGTGCCTTCCCCAGGGCTGCCCTTCCCATTGGCAGTCCTTGACCAGAGGTTCATAAGCCTTTGCCTTCTTATTTATACTCCGACTTGACAATGATGGGGCTTTGTGCTCTGAGAAGTCTTTGCAAACTCTTCGTAGAAACTGTGTTGTTGTTCTCTTTTGGCTCCTGTGCTGGCTCCCATTATTTTCTTTCCTTTCTGGATGTCTGCCTTACTTGAATTCAATTACTGTCTCTATTTAAGTGATCCCAGATCTGTACTTTCAGTCTAGACCTGTCTCCAGAGCACCACCCATCCCATTTATGAAGGTGCCCGGTGGCCCTCTGTGTTAGAACCTCTCTACCGAAGCACCCGACTCTTGCATTCTCTATTTCAGGGAACGGAAACTCAGCACCCAGTGTCTTCTAATCAAAATTGATTCATTGACTGAATGTTATTGATTGACTTATTTGTTGTTATTGATTGCCTTATTCCACAGTCTTTTTAAATTGTTTTGAGTACGTACTTGTGTATCAGGAAATGTGCTGAATGCTGGTGTATAAAACATAGAACACAGAGCCCTAATCTTCATGAAGCTTCCAGTCCATGATGGCATATTGTGTGTGTGTGTTTGTGTGAGGGAGTGCAGAGCAGTGACGAGGATGTCACTGGTGCTGTGGCAAAGCAACTACACAGGAGAGGTGCCAAACTCAGATAGGAGGATGTGTAGTTAGTGGTGATAGAGAGGCTTCCTAGATGGATCACTTGTTCTTTCTCCCACTTACCTTAAAATTTTGCCTCTGTTGAACCCTTTCTCATGCTTGGAGGGTTATTCTCATCATTCTCTCCTACCTAAATCCTACCATCTCTTGGTTCCCTGGTCCCACTTGCAATATTTCTTCCTTGAAGCTTTTCCTAATGCCTGCAGGGAGAATTGGTTGGACTTCTCTTTGCATGGTGTTTATTCTCCCCTTATAACTCCGCATTCTTCTCTCTGTTGCATTGTGTGTCATCCACACATGAGTCACCCCCTTTAAACTGTGAGCCCCTGCACTCCTTCCTGGGCATCTCTGTTGCCCTCCCTGCTCCAGCACCAGCCTCCAGGCTCAGACCGAGGCACACATGTTTATCGTTGTTTGCATTTATCAAAAGGGGTGTGGGGTACACACAGATTCATCAACATTATTCCACACCGGGGCCAGTAAGATGCTGTTGCCTGGCAATTAGTGTCTTGGGTAGACAGACTGATGCTACCTGGACCAGAGAGAGATTCTATCATGAAACCCAAAGCAATGGAGCTACTGGCTACCATGTGGCCATTTATAGTCCAGTGGCTGGTCCAGAGTAGGCCCTCAATGTTTCTTGAACAAATGAATGCATTTAGAGGCAAAGGTATGGAGGAGGAGGAAACCCTTCTCTAATAACTGCTACTATTGTTAGAGTAGAGCAACCTGTCCCTCACCAACTACTACTACAAGTGGTATTGCTCTAATCTTAGGTGTACTTTAAACATGCTATGTATCTGAAATTGTTTCTCTGGAAGAGAGGAAGAATTGGAAATACGGGTAACATACTTTAAGGCTTTTCCCCTTATGCTAAGTACCCTCTAAACACTCATTTAATCTAATCTTATTCTTGTATAGATTGTAGAAGATAGTGTTATTATCCTTGCTTTAGAGATAAAGACACTAAAGCTTACAGAAGTTATCAAAGTATCAGAGCTGAAATTTGAACTATGATTTGTCTTAATCCAATGCCCATGTGTTTTCAGGATGCACCCTATAATGTTTCCAGTTCATTAAAAGCTGAAATGTGTATGTAGCTAAAGATTCAACCATTATTTTTTTCCAATGTCATTCAGTATCATTTCATTCCAGGTCCTCCCAAACTCTTTAATTGTTGTTGTGAAGGAAATCTCAAACCTGTTACATATGAATTTATTATTTTTATATTTTACATGTTTTAAGAAATAAACTTCCCAAGAAATGAGGCAGACCTTTCAGCTCTCTCTGACAGGACTGTGTCTTGGTCTGGGTGATGCATCAGCCAGTATCTATGGGATGTCAGTTCTCCTCACAAGCTCTGTCTGTGGCCACCATCAATAAAGCCCTTTAAGCAGATCTGTACATTTGGGGGCCGGCTGGTGAGGCACGTGCCATGAAGCACCCCTTCCCCAATAATCAAACTCTTGTGAGCTGCGTTGAATGAGATTCTTTCTCCCGGGAGCAGTATATGTTTGTTTGTTGGCATGGTCCTAATGACTTAAAGAAAAATGCCGGAAACCAGTCCTGCACTCTTCCTTGAAAGGAACATTGGCCCTTTGTTCAAGAAATGCATTTGTGGAACGGCTTCTGAGCAAGTCCTTGGAATTCCTCATGGTTTATATGTCTTTGTGAGCTCCTGGCATTGAAGAAGCAAGGTTTTTCTTTTGCTTTTTTCTCCCCAATGAATCCAACATTGTATTGAACACACTCTCACTCCGTTTTGATAAAGCCAACAGCTCACAAAGCCAACTTGACTGGAAAGATCAGGAACACGAGTAAAATTCGATATCGTTGTGGGCTGTTTGGCGTTAAAAGGTTAGGGGGTGTGGGTGTCGAGGCCAGAGTCCACTTTCACTGCTGTTTTTTTTAGCTTTCTCTTTGTTCAAGAATAGCATGACATTTGTTTTAGTAACTGCAATGCTGCTCAGATATACAGTGTTTAAAATTATTTTCCACGGCGCCCTCAGACAGTCTACCTTTTGATTTTTTTTAGTTGGCCCATTGGCAGGCTTCGAGAGAGGCAACAGGGGTAGCTCAGCAGGTTAGGGATTTATAATAAATGGACCTGGGCTGCAAACCTGGCTTCCTTGACGTCTCTCTTTGTGATATAGGGAGAGTTCTTCATCTCTCTGAACCTCACTTTCCTCTGTACACAAAATGGGAATAATGAGGCTACTTACCTGCATGATTGTGATGGAGGTTCAGTAAGATGAGGTGAGTTGCCCAATGTTAACAGGATCACACCCCAGGTGCTTAACAAACATCCATCTCCCGCTTCCCTTCCCTGCTTTGTCTTCCTTGAGATGTCAGCACCCCGAGTGGCAAAGACGTTAACAGACAAGTTATGTTAGTTTGCTCAGGCTGTGCTAACAAAGCACTGCAGACTGGTGGCTTCAATGACAGGCATGTGTTTCCTCACAGTTCTGGAGGTGGAAGTCCCAGATCAAGGCGTTGGCAGGGTTGATTTCTTCTAAGTCCCCTCTCCTTGGCAGTACGTGGCCGTCTGCTCCCTATGTCCTCACATGGCCTTCCCTGCATGTGTGTCTGTGTCCTAATCTCCTCTGCTTATAATGACCCTACTCATACTGAATTAAGGCCCACTCTAGTGACCTCATTGTAACTTAACCACCTCCTTAAAGACTCTTTCTCCAAATAAAGTCACATTCTGAGGTTCTGGAGGCAGGACTTTAACATATGAATTTTGGGAGGAGGGGACACAATTGAGTCCATAGCAGAGGTGGAGCCTGGTTGGTACCAGTGAAAACCTATGGAAGATTCTGCCTATAGAGGACCAGTTATTTCTCTGTCATCCTCCCTTCTTCCCCAGTTTTTATTTGGCCTAAATCCCATCTGAAGTCTCCCTGCCCCAATTAGATTGAAAGTCCTTTGAGGCCAGCAGGTTGCTTGGTAGCTCCAAGCTTATATCTCACCATGATGAAACGTGAGAAATACTTCAGAGGCGGTTCATGTATCCTGGAATATGCAGTATTGCATGCTAGAATACAGTGAGGTTCTCAGTAAATGCTCATGCTCATCCTTTCAGCAAACCTGTGTTGTGCGTGCATAATACAGTCTTTGCCCTTGAGGAGCTCACAGTCGCCTGGGGAAAACAGAGTGATAGAAATCTTGCTGACTAGTAAACTTAATTTCATTGAGTGTGACAGAGGCAGTGGAGAGGGCTACAGGAACATAGACAGGAGGGATTGAAGTTTGTGAAGAGAGGTAGGTGTTCTAGGAAGCCTGGAATTCTAGGATCTTGCTACTGAAAACTGGCTCACTGACCAGCATCACTGGTATCACCTAAGAATTTGTTATAATGCAGCATCTCAGGCCCAACTCCAGACCCATAGAATCAGCCTCTGCCCTGCTCCTGGGCTTGTAGCCCAGGCGTTAGAAATGAAGGTGTCCATGGAGGATAGAGTATAGATGAATACAACAGGCAAGTGTAAAAAAAATCATTTAGCCCTTAGTCTTATTTTATTTCCCCACACTTTTCCTAGAGCGATGATGTGGTAGAGGTAGATAGCAACAAAAAGTAAGTGTTCTCCCTCCCATACGCTGGAGTTGTTGTCAGAGGTAGCTACCTAGTTGTAATTTTTCTTCATTCACCTTGCATCTAGTGTGGCCATGTGACTAGCTCTCACCAGTGACATGTGAGAAGAAATGATATATGTCCTCTCTGGGCCGGGGCTTTTAAGAAGCAGATGGGGTTTTTCGACTCTCACTGTCTCCATTGTCTGGCTGAAGGCCAAATATGGAAACCCTAGGGGCTGGCAAAACCACAAGATGAGAGGATCTTGGGTTCCTGAATCTTCATGTGGAGGAAAGACACCCCCATTGACTATTACATGAAATAAACATTTATTGCTTTAAGCCATGGATATTTGAGGATTTGCTAGATATAGCAGCTAGTGTTCCCCTAACTAGTACTACACATGGACAGAATATTTACTATAAGGAGAACAACAACATAATTGCAGTGACAAAGGGACCTGACACTGAGCTGCAGTGTTGGTGAGGCAACAGGGAGTGGTGGGGACTGTGGTGAGGGAGAGTGTGCCTTCCCTGTGCAAGGAGGATTCACCTCTGCCTGATCACTGCCTTGTAGAAACAAACATAGGCTCAGTATTGTCAGACTTCCAATTTTAAAATCCTGGCTCACTTTTTAAAAAAAACTGTTCCAAATAAAATGTATCTATGGGATCCATGTGCCACGTTGGAAGCCAGATTGCATACTCTGCACTAACCAGTAGATATCAGCTAAGCCCCTTGTTGCCTCCCTGTTGGCACCACCAATGTTTTTGCAGATGATGAAGCTGCGAGGGTGTCTGGGATAGGGCATTGTTCCGAGTAAGCACACACGAGACGTTTGTTGTATGATTAATCCAGCAGGGCTGTTGGTGAGATTGCTGCTGCTGTCACTGGTGTTTATGCAGCAGCTGCTGCTGTAGTGTAAATGTTATGTACTATTTTGTCTCCCACAGTCATTTTTTTCTTTCATTTAATCCTTCCAGCACCCTTGAGGTATTATCAGCATCCCCATTTTGCCAGAGAAAGACCGAGGTGCAGAAGAGTGGCTAGTTGCAAGGCACTCGGCTCACAGTGCCAGAGTGGTCTCGCCTCCAGCCTTGCCACTCAAGCCTGGGGAATTTCCTAGGCTGCCTTGTGTGGTCCAGCAAAGGCCCAGTTGAACGCACTGGAGATGCTTAGCTCCAGAGTGGTGTAGTGCAGAGGGCCATGGGTGGGTCACCTTGACTTGCCAGCCAGATGACAGACTCCAGGATAGGAGTTTTCGATGTTGAGTATGTGAAGGAGGGATTTGAAGGTAGGGGAAGAGGAATCAGTTATTTCTCCCCTTTCCCCTAGATGAGGGGGTATGGCACCCGGCACCTAGGCTGGTGGGTGTTATGTTCCTTCTCTGTGGCTTAGCAGAGAATTTGATACCTTTTAGAGGACTCTCCACATCTCTGAAGCTATTGGTGCCCCTGGATAAATCTCTGTAACTTTTTGGCCATGTGGCCACGTGCAAAATCACTTGACAACTTTGAGACTCAGTTTCTTCCATTAGAACGATACTCATGGCAAAAGGTAATCACAGGGCTCAAGGGAAGAACCGGTGAGGGCTGCGCTAGGCACAGAGTAGGGCCACCATAAACGCGCATCTACTGACCGGCAGTGTGAAAGCATTTTATCGATGGCCTTGAATGAGCTGTACACATGAGTGATCATAGTTCTCCCTCGGCTGGGGCATCCGCCAGCTTGCCTATGAATCTGCCCCCAAACTACCAAGCCTGGGCTGGGGATGCATTTCTGGATGCCCAGAGGCCGGTTTTGCAAAGAGAAGCAAACAACAGCATCTATTCACAGGATCGCGGCTCGGCCTGCCAGAGCCCACGAGGGGTTTGGACTCAGAGAGCTATTGAAGGGAAGCCACAAAGACACGTTTTCTCCCCTGCGGCCTGGAGTGAAGACAGAGTGGCCCAGGCACAAGAAGAGGGTTGTTTCTCATCAGCCGGCAGCCGGCAAATTCTGTCAAAGCAGCTGAAGGAGAGAAGTCATCAAAACACCCAGGAAAAACAAGAGCTGTGGTGCGGGCAGGAGCTGGGAGATAAGGAGGCCGCCACCGGGCACACTGGCCCCTTCTCTGTGCGCTGGCAGCCACGCTCCTGCCATTGTCTGGAACCGCCGGCTGTGTTGATGGGGCCTTTCTTCTTTTTCTTCTTAAAGAAAGGATTCATGTCAGAGGAAAGAGAGTTTGTGTTGTATGAACAGTGACTGCCAAATGAAAACCTTTGGTGTTAAAATAGTGAGGCCCAAATTCAAACTGGCCCTTTGTCCCTACTGGTGGAGAAGACGGGAGGGGCCCCTTCCGTTTCGGGCTGGCTCCCTCTTCGAGGCTGCGCCACTGGGGTTCTGCTGCTGTGTCTGCCGTTACAAAGTGGAGGCCAGGGTGGCTGTCCCTGCTCCATGTCCCGGCCCTGCCTCTGTCCCACTTCCCAGGGGGCCTCTCATTTTCATAGCTCTTCTTGTTCACGTGGTCCCTTTGCCCTGCCAGAGGGACCCTGGCATTTCCAACAGGCACCTCGAATTCAACATGTACAAAATGGATGTTGGTGTCCTTAACCCCCATGCCCTGCCTCAGAAGCACCTCCGGAGTCTCACTGTGGAGAGGATGAAAGGGAGCTGTCCACCTTAGTGAAAAGGAACTAAGGAACCAGGGGATTTATCTTAAATCTGAGCATACCACCCTATAATTGTCCATATCAAAGAACTGGGGTGGAGGCTGACGAGAATTGCAGGCATAGAAGCCCCTGGATCCTTCCCAAGAAACTCCTTGGAAGTGATGAACCTGTCCCATCATTTCTCCTCCCATGTTTCATCCTGGCCCATGATACTGGTTTGGATGGGATCTGTGCAAAGGTGATGTTGTTCAAACCATTTCCCTCTCACTGTTTTCCAACAAGAATTTACTGAAGGCACACTATGCATCCATCACCATCATCCAGGCAAGGACCCAAAGACCTGTAAGCAAGACTTTAGCCCTGATAGACTGACATCAGCTGAACTCACAAGAATCCTGCCCTTTGTCCATGGAGAGCAGAGGCTCTCAGAGTGTGCTTTGGGAGCAGAGATGGCTGAGCAGGGGTTTGGAACCCACAGAGTTCCAGGCTGATTTGGAACCCATAGAGTGTTTTTCTTTTCTTTTTTAAAATTTAAAAACTGGAAACCCCGTTCTTTCTAAAGGAAGATTAGCTTAAAGTTGTAATCTCAGGGTGTACATGTATAGCATCTTCTTTGACTTCAGCAGGCTGAAGAGGTGAGGAAGGGTAGTTCAGGTCAGAGATGCCACTTGTGCAAGGAAGGGCATTTTGCAGGGGTGGCCAGAGGGCAGCTTGTCACTCTATGTGGTCAGCGTGTATTGTAGATGGTGGGAGGTGACTTACATAAAGGTGCCCGGAGCTTAGTGGGGGATGAATAGGTCAGAGTTCCTTTCCCTTCTTTCCTTTTTCCTGAGCCTCACCTAACACTGTCGGTCAAATCAGACTCACTCTCAGCTTGCTGTTATTTTATTATAAGGACTATAGGTTTTTATTTTTCCAATTAGTGTTTTTAAATTATAAGATAATTAAATACACTCAGTTAAAAATTAACTAGTGAAAAACTATTTTCTTCTTTCCCAGAATTAGGTGTTATTAAATTTTTCTTAGATATTCTTCAGAAAGCTTTATGCATACATAAATATGCACATGTTTTTCTTCTTTTCAAAATAAATCATATTATAAATACTCCTCTGTCTCTTGTGCTTCATTTAGTAAAGTGACAAAGAGATTTTCATTATCAGCATGTAGAAATCAGCCTCATTCTTTTGAATGGCTGCATAGCTTTCTGTAACGTAGTTAGTCTATCTTCTCTTGTTTTCAGTAATAGTCTATTAAATTTTTGCATCAGTGGATATCATCATGCAATTTCTTTGCACATGTATCTGTAGAGTATATTTCAGGAAGTGATATTTCTTGGTTAGATGTTATGTGCATTATCATTTTTGAGAGATATTGCCAAATTATCTTCCAATAGTGAATAGCTGTTTCCCCCTACTCGATGTCATCAATACTGGATATTGTCAGACTTTTTAATATTTGCTGATATGATAAGAGAAAACTGGTATCTCATTGTTTTAATGTGTATTTCTTTAAGTATGAATGAGGTTGAATAGTGTTTTATGTGTATTAACCATTCCAATTTAGTTGTCTTTAAAATACCTGCATCTATCTTTTCCTATTTTTCTGTTTTGGACTTTATATCTGTTTTTTACTGATTTTTAACCATATGTTTGTGGTAGACAGCCATTAAGAAAGTGCCTAATGCTATTATCCTTCTGATAGTCATCACCTTGTGTAATACCCTCCTCCCAAGTGTAGGATGGACTTACTGACTCCCTTGCAGTGAATTCAGTGCTGCAAAAGTGGTGGGAGATGACTTCTAATATTGGGTTATAAAAAGACTGTGTTTTCTGTCCTGAGTGCTCGTTCTCCCTTGGTGGTGTGCTCTAGATCTTACTCTTTTGGAGCCCTGCTGCCATGTAAAGAAATCCAGGTTATCCTGAAGGAGAGGTCAAATGCAAAAGTCACAGGAGGGTGAGAAGTGACCTGGGGGGAAACCTTTGGCACCCCAGCTGACAACCGGCACCAACTGCCTGCCATGTGAGTGAGCCTGGGAAGGAATCTTCCAGCCCCAGTCAAGCCTTCAGATGACTGCAGCTCCCACTGAAAATTTGACTGTAAAGATTAGAAAAATTGGACAAAGGAAGATTAGGTTATTTTGTTCATATTTGAGATTTTAATCTTCGAGCTATATAATACAATACTGGGTAATCCAGAAAAGTATAGGGAAATGAAACAGATCTGCCTTCGATCTCCGATTCTGCCTCTTATTGGCTATGGCCTTAGGCAAGTTAAATTACCACCATAAACCTCAGTTTCCTCATAATGGTGTTGTGGGAATTAATAGGCAAATGATTGGCAAAATTCATATATACTTATAAAAACAGATTAAATGCATCTTACAAGGAGAAAGACTTATCTATTTAAAGTTACTGGTATTCTGAGGATATGGATGAGATGTTGGATCCAGGCTGAAATAAAAATATTACTTTAAATCAAGGAATTCTGACTTCCTAAGAAATAGGACCTTATTTTGAAACTAACACTATACTATATAATTTTATATTCAGTATTTTATATAATCCTCACCATACCTTTTCAAAATAGGTATTACTATCTTCATTTAACAGATGTGGAAACTGAGTCTCAAAGAGACTAGTACCTTGTCCAGGATCAGAAGAACACTGAATAACTTAGCCATGAGAACCCAGTTCTGTTCAATTTCAAGTCCCATGTTTTTTCTCTTTCTCTGCCTTGCTTTATCCAATTAAGATAAAATTCATTAATGCAACATATTTACTTATTATTTGTAAAGCTATATCCTAAATTCATCATTTATGCTTCAGCTTTCATTTTCAATTTTGCACACATTCAACACAGAATCTCACTTTTTTCATCAGGCTGCGACAGAGTAAGTCAAGCAGAAGTTAGAATGATTTAACTCTGGCATTCACAGGCTCTAGAATAGCTAGTTATAAATTTCTTCCCATCCCTTCCCCTGAACGCTCTTTGGAAAATAAAGGATTGCAACTTGATCCTGCCTCTTGCTCTTTGATGCTTATTGCATTCTTTTTGGATTAAAGGTGTCCAGTTTCCTTGGGAGGAATAAAATATGGCCATCTAAGTGAGGAGAGTGTAAGCCCCTTCAGTAAACTCCTTAATGGGAGTTTTTATGGGATGTATTTTCACCTCATTGAGCTTTTTATTTCACTAAGAGTCTTTCATCCATGCAAGCAGGTGAAGAAAATGGAAAAATGATGGCAGAGAAAAGAGCTTTAGGAACTTGAAAAGAAAGAGAAAACCAAAAGAAGCTCTCCCTACATTTGTTTATTTTTAAGGTCTAGCAAGTCATCAGATCAGTAACAAAAGAGCAAAAATTTTTATCCTTTATCCTACTGTGGGATATAAAATAGGCCATTTATTAAGAGAACTAGACAATTTATTTAGATATTCATTTCATCATTCATTTATGCATCACCATTCATTCATTCACTCAATTGTCTCGGCATCTACATTAGAAATCTTGTCTTTACCAGGAGCATGACCTGTATTTGATCAGTTAATCAAAAAGAGTTTAAAAATGGGAATCATTTAACAAAAGTATTCATGTGTATTTAAGTATTTTTTTAACTTAAAATTTATTTCTATATATTTATTCACCCATCTTTCGATACAAGGCCAAGGCTATTTGTATATCGGTTTTAATCCTTCTTGCAAAACAAACAAATAACAACAACAACAAAAAACCCACACATACCCATAATGCATAATCTGCGTTTCTTGTTCTAATTGCTTTAAACTAGATCAGGAACTTAAAAATACTTTTGAAGCAATTTGATTTTAGATTTCTAACTTTTGATACTTTTTTCCCTCTAGGATTTTATGGTTGTTTTTTTCACAAAGAATTTTTTTTAGCAAAGAATTTTTTAAATCAACCTATGTTTAGCAAATTTTTCCAAGGAATTCCACTTAGTTTCATAGAAACAATACTTTTCTTTTTTATGCTCAGATTCCACACAGGTTTATAGATTATTTTATTAAATTACATACATATAACATTAGCTAACTCTGAGGGCATATGCTGTTTTCAGTGCTTGATCTGAATTCACTTAGTAATTGTCACAACCAACCTGTAAGGCTAATAATATTATTATCCTCATTTCCCGTGGGAGAAAATGAGGTGAACTGGCTTGAGAAAAATATACTGATGCCTAGGGCTGAGCATATAACTCAACAGATGGTGCAGGAGTGTGCGACATTAATAGCATGTAGCTTACTAGCTGGAGCTCTCAGGTTTGTGAACATTAACCAATATGAGTGTACAAGTTAAGAGTGACCTGATGAGTCTGAAATAGGAGAGTGCAGTTAAGAGGACTGTTACTCTAATGAGGGAGAGGGTGGAGTAATGGAAAGAGAATTCACTTTTAGGTTAAACCAACTTGATTTTGAATGAGGGTGCTGACAATTATTACCTACTTAACTCTAAGAACCTCCTCACTCCTTGTCAATAAAATAGAAATAATTATACTTTATTGGGTTGTTTATTTTCTCATTTATTAATTCACTCAAAAATTTTTTCTACTGTGCCAGGCACTGAACTGTTACAAGACTGCATAAATGGACAAACATTAAGTTTGTCCTACCCTCATGGAACACGCATTTTAGGTACAGAGAATAAAAAACTAAACAAATATGAACAGTGAGAAGTGCTAGGCAGGTAAGCAGGTAAAATGGCAGAGACATATAGACTGTGGGGATTATTCTTTCATTCATTTACTCACTCATGTATGCTGCCAACTAAAATTTGTTGAATATTAACATTTATTGAATATTTATTTATTATGAGCCAGGCATAATGCAATGATGAGTAAGATAACACAGGCAACTAAACTAGACACTGTAGCATCAGGGATGTAAAATGAATAGTAGATACTCCCATATCTCCCAGAAGTTCAGCCTAGCTGGGAAAATTAATGAGTAAATCCTGTAGTATAGTAAACACTCTGTTGAAGGAAGTGTAAAAACCATGAGAGCTCAATCTGTCATGAGATTAGAGGAAAAAAAAATGGAAAAAATAACTATGAGAGCTCAGTGCAGGGAGAGATGAACCTACTTGGGACAGAAATAAAGTGGATGAACATTTCATGTTAGACAATAAAGCAGACTGTGATGGCCATGTTAGATATCAGACGTCTGCAAGGCAATCATGAAGACTGTATACTACACAACCCCAGAAGTCACCCTTCAAAGAGACCATGATATAAATGGTGGTCCCTATAACTGTGCAGTGTACAACCTCCAAATCCATACCCTAAGGCCCTACCAGAGGCTTTGGACATACTGACTTAGATTAATATTATTTTACATTGAATTATCAAAGAGGGAGATGGGGGCTGGAAAAGGGATCACTTCAGAGTTAAGGACCACCGGAGGAATAATTCTGGTCCGGTGGAGTAGATGGCAAAGAAAATAATTATAACTGGACTGATAATTGCTATCACAAATGTGTAGGTGGATGCAATGTTGTGGGTCCTGAAGCTTATATACATTTGGGACAATCTTTAAGAAAAAAAGACAGTTAGAAATGTAAAATAGTTCATAAACTGAGTATTTATTTGGGATGAGAAGAGATATTAGAACAAATTGCAAATTATAAACAGTCATCTGGAACACACAACGTGGGGACCCAGCCACATTTTTCTTGGCACTCACTATTTCAGCACATGCCTCAGGTTTGTACTGCAAGCACTTGTGCCTCTCCTCCCAACGCTTGAGGATAGTAGGGTAGACGTGTGGGGAGGTAATGTCTGTGGGAACCAGCCACCCCTAGGTGGTGGAGGACAAATATTTTGTTAGAGGATAAAATACCTGTTGCATGGGACAACTGTCAAATATTTCCCACACAAACTCCTAGAGCTCCCCACTGGAGTTGAGCCCAGTTCCCACAGCAGTACCTTGCCCCAGACACATTCTTTATCAGCTGCTTTCCTTCTCTCTCTCACTTCCTCACTCCCCTGCTTGTACTTCCTGGTCAGGATCAGCTACATAATTTGCAGGATTCAGTGCGAATTGAAGTTGTGGGGACTCTTGTTGAAAATTATTAAGAATTTCAAAATGGTAAAAGCAGAGCATTAAACCAAGCTCGAAACCCTTCCAAGCATAGGGTGCATGCCTATGAACCTGGTCCGACTTCTGGTATCCTGTTCCAAATAAACTATTTGCATTTTCCCTGTCTCAGGATTTGCTTCTGGGGAAACTCAACGTAAGACACAGGGATATCCCTAAAATATCTCAAAATGAAGACAATAACTACATTTTTATTAGTTAAATGCTTGACCCACATTTATAATATTTTTTTTCCTAATTTTTTGGCTATATATTCCTAATATTTTGGCTATACATATATAAATAATAATTGTTGTAAATTACTAATAGCTTAGAAAACTTTCAGTGTCACAGCACATTATTAATAAGCCTCGTACATGTTAAGATTATTCTCAAATTTTGAAAAATTCTCAAGTTTCCTTCATACATTAGCAATCAGATTCTAGGGCACTTCTTATGTTGTAACTAATCTTAAATGTTCTTTTTATTAGTTTCTACTGCTGCTTTAAAAAATTACCATAAATGTGGTGGCTTAAAACCACATCCATTTATTACCTTACAGTTCTGTTGGTCAGAAGTCCAACACAGGTATTATTACTGGAGTAAAATCAAGATTTCAGCAGGGTTGCATTCCTTTCTTCAAGCTCCAGAACAGAATCCATTTCCTTGCCTTCTTTAGCTTGCAGAAGCCACCCACGTTCCTGGGCTGGTGACCCCCTTCCTCTGTCTTTAAACAATGTTCTGCAGTTGTGTCTTCTTCTGACTTACTTGTCTGCCTCTCTCTTCTACTTTTAAGGACTCATATGTCTAGATTGGGCCACCCAGATAGCCGAGGATAATCTCTCCATTTTAAGACTGTAACCTTCATCATATCTGCAAAGACCTTTTTTTTTTTTTTTTTTTTTTTTGACATAAAAGGGAACATAGTAAAAATTTACAGGGAT
>CAUYRT010023923.1:0-10141 GCA_963574885.1 Lepilemur ruficaudatus
GGTCTCAAACTCCTGGCCTCGAGCAATCCTCCTGCCTTGGCCTCCCAGAATTTGTATTTTTCTCTAAGGGAAGGATCTGAGAACAAGAAAAAACTATCTTGGATTTCTGAAGTTAGTATAAGCCCTTAAGAATTTTTCTCATCACTGTGGAGGGGTGGGATATGCTTGAAAAGTAGTTGGGGAGCGGAATTAGGGGTCTCAATAGGAGAAAGGAATTCCTCAAAAACTGATTCATGTGATTAACTGTACACCTCAGTAAATTCACTGAAAATCATTTAATTGTACACTTAAAATGAAGTGTTGGTTGTACGTAGATACAGTTGGAGCACTATGTATGTACTCCATGGACTACTTGACAGAGTAGGTTTTTGGATGTAACAAGATAAGTCAACTTGAGGGGTAATATATTTTGGGAAATCAGCTCACTACAAATTGTGACTGTAAACATTGTACTGTAAATGCTTTGTAGTTTTCCCCCAATTAAAAAAAAAAAAGAATTTTTCTCCTCTGCTAATCATTTAAAAAAAAAAACTATAAAAAGAATTCCTTGCTTTACATATATTTTTATATAAATAAACAGGATATGGCTGTCAGGAAGGCCTACAAACAGTAGCAGCATTTCTTTATGTTTTCCTACAGCAAGAATGGTTGGTCAGTTGTCACTATTTAACAAGACAACTGAGAAAAGCACTAAAAAGGTTAAGTCAAATAGACTAAAAAACAACAGTATTAAAATAAAACACCGGAAGAAACTTCTTTAATAGTATGAATATGTAAATATCTAACCAACAGGCTGAGTGGGAATACAATTTATTTCCTATGTTAAACCTCATTTGTTTATATCAGATTAATAGGGATTTTTATCATTGAAATACGCAAAACAGCACTTGGTGCCTTTCTACTTCTATAATTAAAGCAAGAGTCCCAAAATGTGATGTTCCTAGAAGTCTAGTAAGAGAAGTACATGCCAGAATTCAAGTAAAATAGTATTACAAATACAGAATCAGGGGTACCACTGATGACCTACTTGTCAATATAGGACAGAAAACGAAAGTAAAGTAGGCAAGAAACAAGAAAGTAATCAATTGCTCCTATGGCACAATTTACTCCTGATCTCCCCTTCACTCACATTATGGGCATTTCGACTTTGAAATCATATTTACTTTTAAAAACACTATTTACTTTACCAAAATATAAAAGCACCACCTTGGGGATACATACCTAAAAGCTGTTTCTGGAGCACTTCCAGTACCAGTCTGATCTTTGCAAAAACTTCAGATGGCGATGGATGTTCTAAGTCAGTCATTACAGATTCAAAACGAACAATAATGATGTTAGGCTGGTTTTCTATCACAGCATAAAGAAATGGGCAAGATGCCAGAGGCCCAAGGATATACTTCAGCAGCATCTGACCTGAAAAATTATATGAACACTCATCAAAATCACTAGAAGAGAATCCTAAAAAGCATGACCACAAAAAATATGGATCTCCAAGCCTAGCCAAAATACATATACTACAACATTACACACCAGCCATTATGCACTACAGTTTTTCCAGTCTTTCCTACTGAAGTTTTTCAGATTGTCTATAGATTTTTATTTGAATTATTCAAAAAACCAAATAAAATAAACAGGAACTAGTTTCTTTTTTAAAGAAAAGATCCAAGCCCTTAAGAAAAAGGGTAATATTTATGACAATTCCCTTTGATGAATCAAGAGGCCAAACTCTATATTAGCACTCTCCAGAGAATATTTTATAATCTTTTCGGTCAGCCCTTTAACACTGGGCCTTCTAACATTTCATGTAAATGAAACAAAGTAACATGCTTTACCAAATGATTTAAGCTTGGTGTGTAGTTCTCCAAGAATAGAAAAGGCCAAGAGGACAGAACTGATGGGTGGCATAGGGGTCTTCTCCTCTTTCTGGGATTGTTCAGTGCATAAATGAAGTTCCGTTTGTAGGCAAGATTCTAAACTGCTGGTATCTAAGAAAAAGGGGGGAAAATATCAGCTGTCTCAGCAATACAAGATGTTTCCACTTCTATTCCTCAGAGCCCATTCTTTACTGAGATTCCTAATGTAGTCTTATTACAATATACTTCTAATGGAAGCAAATATTAATTATGACATACATGTCCTTGGTATCACTTTAAAACAGAAAATGACTTTTATTGGCATGTTCAAAGAATCAAACTAAGTACTAAAGAGATGATGTGTCTACCAGAAATCCTTACTAAATATGTTTTTATTTTGTTTTTTAATTTTTTTAGAGACAGAGTCCCACTCTGTTGCCCAGGCTGGAGTGCAGTGGCACAATCACAGCACACTGCAAGTTCAACCCCTGGCCTCAAATGATCCTCCTGCTTAGCCTGTAGCTAAGACTACAGGCGTGTGCCACCATGCCTGGCTAATTTTTAAATTTTTTTGTAGAGACAGGGTCTCGCTACATTGATCAGGTTGGTCTCAAACTTGTGCCCTCAAGCAATCCTCCCAAAGCCTGGGATTATAGCACTGCACCCGACCACTAAATATGTATTGAATAAGTGAATGAAGGCAAGAATAAAAACTGAGGTCATAGTTTCATAGACCTCCTCTTCCATGTTCTTTCTGCCAAAGTTTAGTATGCTATGATATAACAAAGAATTCAACACACCTGCCATCTTCTTTTAATTTACAGTCTAGTTGGAATAGAATCTAAAATTTTCTAGATTACACCCTTCAAAATACCCAATATAAACATACATACACATTATGTGTATGTGTTATCTATGTACACACATACATAATGTATTTGTAAAAATAAATGAGTTATTTTACTCTAGAGGGGGAAGGAAGTTAAGATTTGTCATGCTGGCTCTTGATTTGTTTTTTTTTCTTAGAGAGTCTCGCTCTGTTGCCCAGGCTAGAGTGTCATGGTATCAGCCTAGCTCACAGCAACCTCAACCTCCTGGACTCAGGCAATCCTCAGCCTTCCAAGGAGCTGGGACTATAGGCATGCACCATCATACCTGGCTAATTTTTTCTATTTTTAGCAGAAATGGGGTCTTGCTCTTGATGAGGCAGGACTCAAACCCCTGAGCTCAAGTGATCCTCCTGCCTCATCCTCCCAGAGTGCTAGGATTACAGGCGTCAGCCACCACACCCAGCCTTGATTTCTTTTTTTTAAAATCCAACAAGTAAAAGCAATTAAGAATAGTACTGAATCCTGTCTAGAAGTTCTAGAACAAGAAACAGGCTAGACACTGGCATTTCATATAACTGAAAAGTTTAGTTCCAGTGTATGTGTATCTATGTACACATATACACCCACAATGTATCTGGAGGCCAAAGTAGATATAAGAAGTGGAGCAAGGGGAGACTGTGAGGTTTCCCTTGAAATACACTGAATTTCAAGATCCAATGTTGGAAAATACACCAGGTATAATAGCATGACCTTTACACACACCCTCTGAAGTTTTACTTTCAAGGCAAACAACACATTAAAAAGGACTCACACCCAGAGGTGGGCAGAAGGGGTGAGACCCAAGTAGCATAAATTAAAGCCAGTGCCAGAGTAATCCTATTTCTTCACCTTACAAAGCACCCCCTATTTCATCATTTTGTCACCATTTTTTCCCCCAAGGACTCAGAAAATTTGAGCCAAACCCCTCCTCTACCCACAAGCCCACTGTCCCCATCTTCTTTCCTCAGCAAGAGAGAGAATGGCTGAATAGCTCCTTTAAGCTTTCTAGCCAAAATAAACCATTGGGATTAGTAGAGGTATGTCCTACAGGCAGGAGAAACAGTGTGGTCTCAAACTGCTACTACATCCTCTAGAACACCCTCACTATATGGACCACAACCACTCAATCATCTTTCCTCACTTTCCTAGAAAAGGAACAGAAAGAGGGATGTAAAAGAAGTAAGGTGAGGGCACATTAGGGACCCAGATGAGTTGGTCCTACAAAAGCATCCTGCTTAACATAAGAACTCAATATAGAGTGGGAAGATTATAAATGAAACCTCATCTACCAATACAAAATATTTAGAGTATATTCATAACTCATTTAGAGTATATTCAGACACCAAACTGGTTCAGGCAGATTAAGCAAAGCAGTCCACCTGAGGTCAGCAGCACCTTTTGATGGTGGGAACTTCCATACAATCAGCTTCTGCCACTCTTCTCCAAGGTGATATAGTATGTTCTGTTTCTGTATTGTGAGCTCCATGCTGAGAGATTTCAATATTTTTAAATCAAAGCATTTTCTGGATTTTAATAACTTCAAGCATTTCTGTGCCTAGTGATGAAATAGAATTATTGTTAAACATTCCATCTGGACTCAGAGCAATCAGAATATATTTGTATAATGATAAACAATACATGGAATACAAAATTTACTAAAAACAAGAAGAGCACTAATTGCTCATGCTTTGGAGAAAGTATTTAGTACCTCTTCTAGACGACGAGCAGCAGTGACATATTTCTTCTCTGTTAATGCACAATTGTACTCTTCAATAGCAGTAGAAAACTGAAAAGTATAATATTTTATACATCCTATTATTTCAAGTCTGTTTGTTTGTTTGTTTTTAAAATATGAAAAGAAAAAAAAACATTGTATAATCAGGTGATATCAACTGAATGAGATTAATCGGAAAAAAAGTAACTCTCACCACCAAAGCACTAAAGCTCAAGTTTACTAACCTCTTGCAGCTGTTTAAGCAAACTTAGTACAACTGAGTCTCTTTCCAACTGTTGCTTCAAGTCTGTAAATTCAGCAGTTGATACATGAAGATCCCGGCGGACCTAATTCATACATCAAAGGTAAGTCTTTTAAGCTATACCATATCTAAAAAATAAAACATTTATAGCTAATCAATAAGCTTTATTAGGTCAACATAATTTGCATTGAATTTTTTTTTCTTTTACAGACAGAGCCTCGCTCTGTTATCCAAGCTGGAGTACAGTGGCATGATCATAGCTCACTGTGGCCTCAAACTCCTGGGTTTGAGCTATCCTCCCAAGTCTCCCAAGTAGCTGATACCACAAGGCGACTGCCACCACCCCCAGCTTCAAGTTGAAATTTAAATGCTAGTTAAGACTGGAATAAAAATCATAGAATGCAGTCAGAAAAGATCTTAGAGGTCCACCTATGCCAAACCCTTATCCTATGCAAAAATACCCATTCCCATCAACATATATCCTCATGTAACCATCTATTCTTAATTTAAGCAGGTATCTTTCATGAGAGAACTCATCCACCTAGATTACCAGAAGAGCATCCCCATTGCCAAGTGATAACTCATTCTACAGTTGGATTGCTCTAACTATTACAAAGATTTTTTACCTTGAGGCAGAATTTACCTCCCTCTGTCCCACTGTATCAGTGACTTTATACCATCAATTATTTCTTCTCTTCAACCTCTGCCTAATTCATCTTCATTTATTCACTCATTCATGAAATGTATATCGATTGATATCTAATAGTGCATGGCTTGTCCCACCAGAATTCAGTGTTAAAAATTCCCCACCTTTAAGAAAAAATTCCCTCCACCTCAGCAACCACCCTACTTTTCAGCAGCTTCCTTATTTCTCTCCTCCCCCTCACAAACAGCTTATAGAATGTACAGAATCTGCACAGAATAACAGACTGTAGAATGTACTTTCTTGAAATAGTGATCTGTACTCATTGTCTTTACTTTCTTACCTCTCATTCACTCTATACCTCACTGTGATCTGGTTTCTAGCCCCACCATTTCACCAAAACTGTGCTTGTCAAAAACAAAACAATTAACTCCTTGTTGCTAAGTCCAAAGCATACATTACCAGTACAGTCATGCGTCATTTAATGATAGGGATACATTCTGAGAAATGTACCATTAGGTGATTTTGTCATCATGTCATTATAGAATGTACTTACACAAACCTAAATGGTATAGTCTACTGCACACCTAGGCTATGTGGTATAGCCTATTGCTCCCAGGCTACAAATCTCTACAGCATGTTACTGTATCAAATACTGTAGGCAACTGTAACACAATGGTTCTGGGGGGGGTGGTGATTTTGCTCCACCCTCACCACATTTGGCAATGCCTGAAGACACTGGTTGTCACACTGAAGGAGTTCTACTGGCATCTAGTGGATAGAGGCCAGAGGTACTGCTAACATAATACAATGTACAGGACAGACCTCCACAACAAAGAATTATCCAACCCAAAATATCAATAATGTCGAGGCTGAGAAGCCCTGTTCTATACACTCTCTCTCAGTAATCTTGTCCATTCCCACGGCTTCAGTTACTAAGTGCTGCTATCTCAAATCCATATCATTTTCCTAACCTCCAAATATGTATATGGTTGGGTGGAGGTGCAAACTGTCCACTAAAATCCATCTTCCTTTTTTCCATATTAATGGCACACAAACAAATTATATATTTTAACCCCTTTCACAGTTAAGTGAGACCATGTCCAAGATCTTACCAATGGAATGTTAGCAAAAGGGATATATACACAACTCTGAGTCTTAGAAAAATAGATGTGCCTCTTCCATGCCCTCTCTTTGCCCTTAACCTCCCCATGACCTGAGCATCAGAAGAGACCAGATTGAACCATGCAAACAACAAAATCCTAAGAGCAGTGTTTCTCAAACAGTAATGTATATACATTTCACTTGGTAAATCTCATTAAAATGCGGATTCTGCTTCGGTATGTCTGGACTAGGGCCTTAGATCCTGCATTTCTAATGAGCTACCAGTTGCCAATGCTGCTGCTCTATAGACTTTTGGAAGACAATTCTCTAGAGGTCTCTCATGCTTCTATACCATCTTGCAAATGAGACAGTGACTGTCTTTAGTTCTGGGCTATCTTTTCAAGGATATCTAAGTAGTAAACAGCCTTGGAAGACACAGATGGTGTCTCCCACAATAGGGAGGCATATTTGCTAATTATAAAATATTGAGGTTCCGTAAGCTCAGGAGTCCTCTTCTATAATGCAATCCACTGCACAATATCCTATAGGAATTGTGACTGGTGTCACTGATACAAAAATGCTGATACTCTGGCTACTGCTGTAATAAACTGTCCTTCATCTCTCACCCAAGAGACATGTCTTCTCCAAGAACCCATGAAAATATAGCAGGCTAAATTGTTGACTTGCAAGTAGGTTATAATCTCAGATCCCCTTCAGTTCTTGACACAGACTATACTAGAATAGCCAGGCCTTAGATTGTAGAGTTAGCTTGCTTGCTGAACTACTACAATTAAAAAATAAAACACATGCATAGAGGGAAGTATAACTCAATGGAAATCAATGGGTGGGGAGGGGATGGATGAAACCTACCTAATGGGTACAATGAACGATGATGGGCACACTTACAACCCTGACTGAAGCATTATAAAAGTGATACTTGTAACCAAAATCATTTGTACCCCTGTAATACTCTGAATTTTTTTTTAAAAAGTATCTTGTTTGAGCCATTGCATTTCAAGGTGACTTTTTTCCTTTTTTTTTCTCTTCCTTTTTTTCGAGACAGGGTCTTGCTCTATTGCCCAGGCTAGACTGCAGTGGCATCATCATAGCTCACCTCAACCTCCAACTCCCAAGCTCAAGTGATCCTCCTGCCTCAGTCTCCCAAGTAGCTAGGACTAGAGGCATGTGTCACCATACTGTACTATGTTGCTCAGGCTAGTCTTGAACTCTTGGCCTCAAGCAATCCTCCTGCCTCAGCCTTCCAAAGTGCCAAGATTATAGGCATGAGCCACCATGCCAGGCCTGCTTTTTGTTTTCATTCATTCATTTTTTCTTTCTTTTAACAACAGTCTAGGCTCCACTTTAATACAATCTCAACTGCCTATGCTAGTCTATTTGGACTTATATATCCTACATGAACCTTAAATTTAAACTCCTCATCCCCCTAAAAAAACCTGCTCTTTCTGTAGGTTCTCTATTTCAGTGAATGGAACAATCAATGACCTAGCTCCCCAGTTATCCATAACCTCTGCATCTTTCACTCCCCACATCAACAAGTCCCCAAGATCCTACCTCTTAAATGTCGGTAGGATTTACCCATTCTTCTCCATCTCCACCGCCACTGACTTTACAGCAGGTCACTACTGCCCTGTTTTTACAGCAGGATGATTTTAACTGCATGTTAACATTTTAACTGCCTTCTCATATACCAGTCGCATTTCCCTCAAGTCCTTTCTTCAAACTGCAAGCAAAATGGGATTACTAAAATTCAAGTCTGACTTCGCTCCCTTGTTTAAAATCCTCTATGGTTTCCACTGTGCTAAGATATCAAGATAACGTCTATATTATTAATGTGATATACAAGGTCCTTGCTTACCTTTCCAATCTCATCTGAAGTCCCGTCCCACCATACTCCCTAAACATTAGTCTTCTAGAATACTTCCCAAAATTGACATCTCTCCATTATCTCCACGTCTCTCTGCCTACCTAAAACACTTATGTGGATGGCTACCTAAAACACTGTTCCTTCCCCTGTCACCTACCTACCTATCACTTCAGGTCTTAATTTGGGTACTATTTCCTACAGGAAGCCCTCCTTAGATACATCTCCTCTCTAACTGGATTATTCCCATTTAGTATTGTGTCACACTATTTTACTCACCTACATCAGGCATGAGATTCACACTTTGAAATAAAAAAACTATCTTCTTCAGCAACTATTACAGTATCTGCCACCTTGTTAGTGCTCAATAAATATAGTAAATGACTGACTAAAGCTCTGACATCCACCTATTGAATCTAATTCCCCTTTTTGAGCCATTATTTTGAAACTTTCTCACATAAAACAGGGATTCAAATATTGAAAGTGTCTCTTCTCAGGGCTAAACATCCTCAGTTCCTTTCACTGTTTTTTAAATGGTAGTGTTCAGGCCTGGACCTTTTCATCTGAACCATCATCTTTCAAAATACAATTATCAGAACTGCTTAAATCTCACTAGCCATAATCTGGCCAGCAAAAGATATAGAGAGCCAATTACTGCCTTGTTCCAGACACTTTGTTTCTAATAGTACAGTCTAATATAGCACTATAGACTCAATGATGAACTAATTACAAAAACATTCTATTTTTTGAACTATGCCAGGGTTGCAGAGAAACACATTTTTATTAAAACTTTTAATCATAATGATTGGTTAATGGGCTGCTAAACAGATTTTCTTTTTTTCGAGACAAGAGTCTCACTCTATTGCTTGGGCTAGAGTGCCGTAGCCTCAGCCTAGCTCACAGCAACCTCAAACTCCTGGGCTCAAGCGATCCTCCTGCCTCAGCCTCCCAAGTAGCTGGGACTACAGGCATGCAACACCATGCCTGGCTAATTTTTTCTATATATTTTTAGTTGGCCAATTAATTTTCTTTTTATTTTTTTAGTAGAGACGGGGTCTCGCTCTTGCTTAGGCTGGTTTCCAACCCCTGACTTTGAGTGATTCGCCCGCCTCAGCCTCCCAGAGTTCTAGGATTACAGGCGTGAGCCACCGCGCCTGGCCCAGATTTTCTTTTAATCTGTTGCTTCTTCACTTGTGATTCTGGTTTTCTAGAGAACTTATGAAAAACACATTTGTTCACTTTCCTTTTTTAATAACCATCATATATGAAACAGACTTGAGAATACCTCAAAATCATGATTTTGGATATCAATGAGCCCTAAGCAATAATTTAGAAATAGATATAGAAGAAACCTCAGTTTGGACTTTGTTTAAACCTCTGATATCAGCATGCTTTCTTTCAACTGCCTACTTTTCCTAAAAGAAAACTGTAGGGGAAAAATCCTGGTGAGATAATATGCGTGCAAATGCTTTTAAAATTATAAAGGAAATATTTCTGTTTCTGTACTGGGTTACTTCTTTTTGTGATGATAGCAATTAGGTAAACATGGTAAACATTTCTAAAACCCACCAGACTTTCCATAAGAAGTATATCAAGCACCAGATCACAAAGTAACACTATACAAGAAGGGCAAGGAGTCTCTCTGTATGCCCATAGAAAGTGGCTGTATGATAGGAAGTAGAGTGGTTATGGTGTGCAAACCGACCTATTTTCCAGAAGAAAGCCAAAAAGCAAAGAAGATTGTGTTGAAGCTTGAATGTGTTGAGGCCAGCTGCAGATCTAAGAGGATGCTGGCCATTAAGAGATACAAGCAT